>JAXIVD010010563.1:5000-7500 GCA_036785275.1 Cancer borealis
GGAGGGTGGCTCATGTCCTCATTACTTCCTTCTGGTCCTCGCCCTGCCTTGCTGTAGATCGCCCTCACCGCACACACCACTGAGTTCACTAGCAGCATCAGGAACTGTTTGTAGGCCGTTCTGAAGCTGTCGTTACTCACGGCGTACACGAGGAAGTTGACGCCGTACTGGATCCAATATAACATAAAGATGACAATGCCGAGGGAAACGTCTTTATCGTTGGAGATTAGCGCGTTCATGCTGTACACGCAGATAGGGATGACACACGCCAAGAATAAGAGCAGCAACATCAGTAGAAGCGCTGTGGACTTCAACATGCCCCTGAAGCGCTGCGAGGCGAGTTCCGGCGACCTGGAGGGAGGGGGAGAAACATCCTGAACCAGAATCACAAGGCAACAATCCAAACAGCAGAAAAGCGTAAAAAGACAAGACCCACGCCGCGCCACCCAGCGCCGGATCCTCAGCCTCGACTCTGGGTGTGTCAGAAGCAAGTTTAGGTCCCCGTGATGAAGGCAGATGGATCAATGCTAACTACGTCGCTGAGGGCGTTAAGTTAAGAGCGTGCACTTAAATTCATCTCGGGGCCTCTTAGTGCTATTGGCAGAGGCTAAGGGTTGGGTGGAGAGCAGCTGAGGTGGTAGCAATAATGGACTAAATACATTATTTTAGCAGATAAGCAGGCTGGCGGGACTCACATGCCGGCAGCGCGTAGTTTGCGAGTGTTCCTCCAGATCTGGCAGATGATGCTGCAGCAGCCAGTGAGCATGAGGCCGCACGGCAGCAGCGACTCCAGCGAGTAGAAGTAGATCCTCCAGGCGTTAGACATCATATCACACTTGTAGCTGATGGTGTCGTAGTCAAACGCCTTCTGCAAGCCACATCTTGCGTCACTACGGCTAATCCATCTTTTGGTGCTATGTCTGCTATTGGTGCTACTACTACTGCTACTACTACTACTGCTACTATTACTGCTACTGCTACTGCTACTGCTACTGCTACTGCTACTGCTACTGCTACTGCTACTGCTACTACTACTACTACTACTACTACTACTACTACTACTACTACTACTACTACTACTACTACTACTACTACTACTACTACTACTACTACTACTACTACTACTACTACTACTACTACTACTACTACTACTACAACTACTACTACTTTTATTACTACTACAATTGTATTTCTTAAGTTTATGTTATATCATATATCATGTTTCATACTACCACCATTACCATTACAAAATTACTACCATTACTATTACTACTACTACTACTACTACTACTACTACTACTACTACTACTACTACTACTACTACTACTACTCGTCCTTCTCCTCCTACTCCTTCTGTTACTACTTTTTCTGCCCTTGCATCCACCATGGCCAGTCAGGGAGAGAAGTTTTCGGAATATTGCTCGGGAAATGTCAATACGCACAACCCAATTTGGCATTTTATCAGTTCTCGTTGGAGGAAAAAACAAACACATTGCTAAACTTGGCCTTTTTTTTCTTCATCTATTTCCAGAACTGCAGCTATTTATACCCTCCATCATTGCTCTGTTTCTTTTGTTTTGTTTCGTGTTGGACGAATTTAACTTTGAAAAATTGAGTGACTTATTTCGAAGGTTTTTTTTTTTTTTTTTTTTTTCAAATACGAGATGATTGCGAGCGGAAATTTTGAAATTAAAAACCTTATAGCACACACACACACACACACACACACACACACACACACACACACACACACACACACACACACACACACACACACACACACACACACACTGCATACTATGTGTACCCAATTTTTTTTTTTTTTTTCATAATTTAATGATTAATGCAACCAAAACACATGAACATCAACACAAAGAAAACAGAAACTATAGATAAAAAGTAAATAATAATGAAAGACGATCACAAGACAAGTCCGTAATGCATATATTTTTGTTTGTTGGTTTGTTTATTTGTTTGTTTCTCCCTATCTTTCTTTCTTTCTTTCTTTCATTCTTTCTCTTGCTATAATACAAACGAAAGGTGTGTGGAAGTTAAGGATAATGTCTCTTGCCATCATCATTATCATCATCTTCATCGAAATTATCATCATCAACTCTTCATCGTCATTTGTTTCTCCTTTTTATCATATCTTCCTCCTCCTCTTCTTCTTTTTGGTAATTTCTGGGGCTCATAAAAAAATACAATAAGAAAAGTATGAAATAGAGCAGTTGATTGTGTGAATGGAGGAGGAGGAGGAGGAGGAGGAGGAGGAGGAGGAGGAGGAGGAGGAGGAGGAGAAGGAGGAGGAGGAGGAGGAGGAGGAGAAGACAAGAATACAAGTAAGGAAATTCCTCATTTTCTTTATTCCTTCTTATTGTTTTTATCTTTTTCTTCTTAAACATTTTCTTACTCAAATGTTTCCTTATTATCATTGCTCTGCCTTTATCTTCTTTCTTAATCTGTCTATTTTTTTTTCATGTGTTGTAATTCTTTTTTCTCT
>JAXIVD010010564.1:2500-13083 GCA_036785275.1 Cancer borealis
GCACTGTAGACATACTTTCATAATTAGTAATAATAATTTACTAAAGCAGATTATTCATTTTCGTTATTAATATACAAATTGTATTAAATAATATAACTTTATTTAGAGGTATATCACATAATCTACTAACATATTAAGAAGAAAGCTCTTTTACGTATATCTAAAAGCTATTAAATCACAAACATCCTTTTTGGGTCCCAGTGTGTTGTCATAAATAAGTGATCTTCATGCTCATACATGTGTCGACATATTCTTCGTTTTTTCTATTTCTTTCTGTGAAAATAGGCAAAAATATTCAGTTTCGGAATAAATTGTATCCTAATCTGCTTGATTTGTAATTAGTCTTGTTGTTGAGGTAGACAGTCACTGCTATTGTAAACGTAAGAATAGTGAATATTCACAGTGTTCTATTTTGTCATCAGTTCTCCTTCTAATGATCTTTCATTTCTATTAATTAATTGCTAATCTCAACAGTCTCATTTACTGATTTGTTAATGTCCTTATATTCCTCACGGAAATTTTGACAGACCATCATTAAACAGGGTTGTCGTAAATGAGATAATACAGAACACCTTAATGCTGTTTCTTCTCTGGTGTTTCTGGGTAGTTGGTAGCCTTCAATGTCTCAAAACCAAATTCCTACACCATTCACTAATTCACAAACTTCTCGGCAACAATTTTTTAATTTTTTTAATTGGGCTCAGATGATCTCCTTTACATTAAACATCATTAGTTTATTATTCACCAAGGATCCCAATAGGAACTTTTATTTATTTATCTGATTTCATAATCCAAATGTGGCGTTCTGTATACGTAATCGCCATCATATTTTGTCGGATATCGTCTGTATACAGTGGTTTTAATGTAGAAATTGAGCCTATCAAGTGTACAGCTCCATCCAAACAGTTTTTATAAATACGATAAAAGTCAAGGTTATTTCTATCAACTTTTCTCCTTAGTGTCTGATTTTATAGTACGTCAGTGCTGCTTGTCTTGCAGTTATCTGCCATTATTTTCATGATTACTGCTCATATTTTCTTGCTAACTTCATGTCTCCCCCACTTCTCATCTGCATTTCTGACTGATCGAACTTTGCTACTCAGTTATCATTCCAACTTAGTAAAGGATACGTTGGCCAGTATTGCCACTTCTCCATTCCTTCACTGATACATTAAAACAGTGTTGTTTTATAACGTTTGTTACGCATTGAAAGACCATTTTGACACTTCGGGAATTATATTGCCCTTCTTTTGAAATCCTTCAATATATAATCTTGGAGGTGTGTTTTGAAGGAGCTTCTCAGATTGTTGTATTTGCGCCAAACAGCAGTATTTTACTGATAAAAAAAAGATCGTAAAGAAAATTAATGACGTACGTTCAAGGACGTAATTGTAAGAAAATGCACGTAAAAGCTAAGGTGTTAATAGAATAAAAACACTTAATTTGAATTTCCATTGTATAGAATGGAAGCTAACTTTTTATTTGACCTATTCAGTATCATTCTTGCCGATGACATGACACATCTAGATACAAGTTATGTATGTGAATGTGGATATGACCGGATGAGAGGTGGAGTGGGAGAGAACTTAAGGTTTTCTATTGAAGGTTGAGTTCAGCGGAAGCTTCAACTTTTGTGGTGCAGAAGCTTTCCATAATTTGTTTATTCTTACAAGTTTTTCTGGTTATGTCGTGTGGAATGTGTGAGTGTTGGTGGACCCCTTTTTTTTTAAGCGTAAGGTGTGGATCCTGTGGGATGCAGTCTCCATTCACACTCGGCTTTAGAACCCGACGTGTGACAGTCAATCTGTTACAGCTGGGCCAGCGTTCCTAACATACGAGGACGTATCCTTTAAATGGTAAAACATAATGGAGAGTGTGGGTGGTACAGAGGCCTCGGCAGTCTTGCTGGGTGCTCTGTAATCTTGTTGGCCGGCCTCCAACATTTGTGAATAAATCTTACGCTCAGGCAAGCACAGAGAGAGAGAGAGAGAGAGAGAGAGAGAGAGAGAGAGAGAGAGAGAGAGAGAGAGAGAGAGAGAGGAGAGAGAGAGAGAGAGAGAGAGAGAGAGAGAGAGAGAGAGAGAGAGAGAGAGAGAGAGTGAGAGTGAGAGTGAGAGTGAGAGAGAGAGAGAGAGAGAGAGAGAGAGAGAGAGAGAGAGAGAGAGAGAGAGAGAGAGAGAGAGAGAGAGAGAGAGAGAGAGAGAGAGAGAGAGAGAGAGAGAGAGGGAGAGGAGAGGGAGAGGGGAGGGAGAGGGAGTGGGAGTGGGAGTGGGAGTGGGAGTGGGAGTAAGAGTAAGAGTAAGAGTAAGAGTAAGAGTAAGAGTAAGAGTAAGAGTAAGAGTAAGAGTAAGAGTAAGCGCGAGACAGAAAGAGAGAAAGAGAAAAAGAGAAAAGAGAAAAAGAGAAAAAGAGAAAAAGAGAGAGAGAGAGAGAGAGAGAGCGCAGTTCTCTGGCGCCGCCATCAGAAAGACACTGTTGTAGTGAAGCCATAAGATGTCTTCAAACGTTTTATGTAGGCTTAGAAGGCTGGAGGAGGAGAAAGAGCGATGTGCTTCCATAAAGCATAAAAGAACATCACGAATATATAGTGTCATGTTGCCAGGTTATGAAGTGACACTTTCCAAGCAGGACAAGTCTATCCTGCTTCTCGCATGTCTTTCAATCATATCCATGCAACAAACACTACCACACCTTCGGAAGTAATGTGCGCAGTTATCGTGACTAATTCTAATATGGTGATGAAGCTCTTTCTTCTTACCCATGATTGACTGAAGTCATTACTAGGTGGTAAAAAGTGTGGTAATTCACTCACTTAATAGCGAATGTGTCTTTTTCCTTCTTTTATACGTTAAAACGGTACAGGCTAAGGAAAAACAAAAATAGTTTTAAAAAAATCCCTCTTGTCGCCAGACCCTGTAAAAGGGACAGTAGGAGAAATAGAGGCATTGAATGGAGATCCAGTTTAGTATGAGAAGTGTCTGGACATTCCTCTTTTGAAAGAGTTCAAGTCATAGACAAGTGGAAAAACAGATAAAAGAGTAGAGTTTCAGAATTTTCCAGTGTAAGGGATGCAAGAGTGAAAATACTGGTTAACTCTTGTATTAGAAAGATGAACAAAATAGGGATGAGAAGAAGTAGAAAGTCTTGTGCAGCGAGGCCACGGGAGGGGTGAAGGCATGCAGTTAGCAAGGTTAGAAGAGCAGTCAGCATGAAAATAGCGGTAGAAAAGAGACAAAGATGCAACATTGCGTCTGTGACTTAAAAAATCAAGACAGTTAGTTAGAGAAGGAGAGTTGATGAAACGAAAAGCTTCGGACTCTACCCTGATTAGTAAAGCTGTGTGGGTTGAACGCCTTCAGACATGAGAAACATACTCCATACATGGGCGGATAAGGCCCCTGTACAGAGCAAACAGCTGGGAGAGAGAAAAAAAAAATGGACGTCGACACCATAGGACACACAACTTCTTGGAAGCTGATTCAGTAAGAATAGAGATATGAAATTTCTAGTTTAATTTTTAGTAAAGGATAGACCAAGTGTGTTTAAATGTGGAGAGGGGAAGTTGGATGTCATTAAAGAAGAGGGGATAGTTTTCTGGAAGGTTATGTTGAGAAGATAGTTGTAGAAATTGAATTTTTGAGACATTGAACGGAATCAAGTTTGCTATGCAAGATGGTAGGAGCATAGGAGAGGAAAAGATATTGAGTCAGATTTAGAAGATCATTGATGAATAATTCGAAAGAGAGTGAGCGATTGGACATAACCCTGAGGAACACCACTGTTGGTAGGTTTAGGAAAAGAACAGTGACCGTCCATTACAGCACCAATAGAACAGCCAGAAAGGAAACTGGGGATGAAGGTATAGAAGGTTAGAAGGATAGAATCCGTAGGAGGGTAGTTTATAAATTAAAGATTTATGCCAGACTCTATCGAAGGCTTTCGATATGTCAAGACCGACAGCAAAGATTTCACCGAAGTTCCTAAAAGAGGATGACCAAGATTCAGTTAGGAAAGCAAAAAGATCACCAGTAGATTGGCCTTTACATAAACCATACTGGCAATCAGAGAGAAGGTTGTAAGCTAATAGATGTCTCATTATCTTCTTATTAAGGACAGATGTAAAGGCTTTAGAAAGGCAGAAAATCAAAGCTATAAGACGGTAGTTAGAAGGATTGGAGCGATCATCCTTTTAGGGATAGGTTGAATGTGAGCAAACTTCCAGCAAGAAGGATAGATAGTAGTAGAGAGACACAAATGGAAGAGTTTGAGTAGGCAGTGAGCGAGCTCGGAAGCACATTTTTTGAGAACAGGAGGGACTCCATCCGGACCATAAGTCTTGTAAGAATCAAGGCCAGAGAGGGCCTGGAAAACGTCACAATGAAAAATTTTGATTTTAGGGATGAAGTAGTCAGAGGGTGGAGGAGTAAGAGGAATATGCCCAATATCATCCAAAGTAGAGTTGGTAGCAAAGGTTTGAGCGAAGAGTTCAGCTTTAGAGAAAGAAGAGACAGCTGTGGGGCCATTTGATTTAAGTAAATGAGAGAAAGAAGAAGTAAAATTATTGGAGGTATCATTGGCTGGTTGTCAGAAATCACGAGAAGTTAAAATTGGAAAGAATTAAAAATTTTCTATTAATGAAAGAGTTTTTAGTAAGTTGGAGAATAGGTTGCATGATTACGGGCAGAAATATATAGGGCATGAGTTTCAGCAGATGAATGGCTACTGTACTGTTTATGAGCCGCCTATTCATCATTGACAGCACGAAAACAAGCAGAGTTAAACCGGGGATTTTTAGCTTTAGTATTAAAGAAAGTGTTGGGAATATATGACTCCATTCCAGAGACTTTTATGCACTCGGCACAAAGAGAAGGATCTCTGACACGGAAACAATAATCATCCCAAGGAAAATCATAATATTTTTGCCTTAGGTCCTCTCACTTAGCAGAGTTGAAATGCCAGAAGCACATCCGCTTAGGCAGGTTCTCAGGCCGCATTGGAACAATAGAACAGTAACGGAAATAAGATTGTGATTGGGGTGGAGCCTAACGGAGAGAAAAGTTTGACAGAGTAAGCTGAAGGGTTAGAAGTTAGGATAAGATCAAGAACGTTGGGCGTGTTTCTAAGGCGGCCAGGGATACGGATATGTAACTGCACTAGCTGCTCCAGGTTGTGGCTTGATAAACAGGTTGGTCAGTGAAAGAAGTTGAAAGCCAAGGGTGGTGGTGAACATTGAAATTTCCTATAATGGAGATCTCAGCATAAGGATAGTGAGATAGGATGTACTCCACTTAGGAAGACAAACAGTCAAAGAATTTTACATATTCTGAGGAAATATGTGAGATATACAGCACAGATGTATTTAGTTAGAGAGTGACATTGAAGCTTAGCCAAATGGTGGAAAATTCTGAAGATTCAAGATTGTGGGCACGAGAGAAATAATGTCGTTCCGCACATATGCGCAACAGCCAGCTTTGGATTAAAAATGAGTATTGAGAAAGTAGAAGGGAACAGAGAAGGGGTTGCTGTCAGTTGCGCTGTCAGTTGCCACAGACAACTGTGTTTCAGTTAGGCCTCGGTCCCACAGACGCCGATCGTCGGTGTTTATCGAGAAGCAGTAAGTTCCCCGATGAACACCGAATTAAAGCTTAAACGCCGATGAACACCGATGAACGCCGATTTCATTCCCGATAAACTACGATACACGACGATAAAGACCGATTTCGTCCAGATATACTAGGATTTTGACCCCGATGAACTAGGATAATTACCGAAAAACACCGACGATCCCAATTTTCAGGTACGATAAACTATGATAAACGACGATAAACACAGATATATCAGGATGAACCAGGATAAACTAGGATTTATAAGTACCTACCAGGGTTTCGGTGCCGATTTTGAGCAAAAGACCCACCGTAGTATAAACTCTGCAACTTTTCAGTTTGAATCATTCTTGGTTCATACATCACACTGTCAACTGCCAATACTAACTACACCTACCTCTCTTGGTGGAGTGTTGCCCTTCTTCTTGGTCAGAGGCAGACGGGGATGTAGCAGCAGCAGCAGCCCTTTAACTTCTTCTCTTTTTCTTTTTTCTCTTTTGTAGTTGTATTTCTAGAAGGCATTATGAAAACTGACAAGTGGCGTGAACTCTGGAAAGTACAGAAATGGACTAAATGATTTTCAAGATCGTCCTGTCTTTTTATAGGATTTTGTAAATCGTCGTTTATCCGGTGTTTATCGGTGTTTATCAGTGTTTATCGGCGTTTATCGGTAACGCTACCGATTTTACTTCACCGATAAACTAGGAGAGACTGGACAGACTAGGACAAACACCGATGAACACCGATAAACGGCGATTTCTTATCAAATCGGATACTCTCCAAAATGGAAAACAAATTTCGACATGCAGAAATGTTCTCCCCAATAGGTTTTGGTTGCCGATTTGCTTCCAGGATGAACTGGGATAGACTAGGAAAGTCAGGATGAACTGGGATTTTGCGCCGATTTTGAAAATTTCAAATCGGTAACAAATCGGCGTCTGTGGGACCGAGTGGTTAGGAAGAGAAGATGAGGTTTGGTGGAGGAGAAATGGTGTTCCAAAGATAGCAACTTAATTCAAAGGCCACGAGTTTTGCTTAAATCAAGAGAAAAAGTATTAGAGGAAGTGACAAGACACCCAAGGTCGTCATCAGAGGGATACTTCGACCTTGCGACATTTGTGGTCCCCTTTCCAGATGGGACTTCTAGGCTGGGCGTGGTAAGGTTTTAGTGCCTAGCCCATAATCCTGCCAGAAGTGATGCCATAATTATCTTACTTTGCATATATATATATATATATATATATATATATATATATATATATATATATATATACATATGTATATATACATATGTATATATATATATATATATATATATATATATATATATATATATATATATATATATATATATATATACATATGTATATATATATATATATATATATATATATGTATATATATATATATATATATATATATATATATATATATATATACATATATATATATATATATATATATATATATATATATATATATATATATATATATATATATATATATACATATATATATATATATATATATATATATATATATATATATATATATATATATATATACATATGTATGTATATGTGTGTGTGTGTGTGTGTGTGTGTGTGTGTGTGTGTGTGTGTGTGTGTGTGTGTTGTGTGTTGTGTGTTGTGTGTTGTGTATTGTGTGTTGTGTGTTGTGTTGTGTGTGTTGTGTGTGTGTGTGTGTGTGGGTGTGTGGGTGCGTGCGTGCGTGCGTGCGTGCGTGCGTGCGTGCGTGCGTGCGTGCGTGCGTGCGTGCGTGTGTGTGTGTGTGTGTGTGTGTGTGTGTGTGTGTGTGTGTGTGTGTGTGTGTGTGTGTGTTTATGAATACATGAGAATACATGAGAAGAACAGACACCAGAAGACCTATTGGTGTATTACTAAGGGATCTGCTGGACTACATACTACTACAAGTACATTAAGATTTGGAGAACAGGATAAAACAGAACAAGACTCTATCCCTATCCTCCTCTCCCTCCTGTAACATGCCGGTAGTAAAAATAGATAGAAGGGAACATCATGTCCTTTGCAGAAAACAAGGACATGGTTGGCTATCGTGCCCGTTCTAGGGGACACATGAGCTATCTAGAGCTGTCATGGATGTGGTAATTTTATAGTAAAGAATGAAAATAGAGAAGGATACTACACTATACTATATTATACAAGACTACCACTAATGCAGGTACATCCTAGGTAGGTAATAATTTTAATAACAGTAATAAATGCTGCCACTACACTCCTCATTTGAAAAATAAGGACAGAAAGCTAATTTCGTAGACATAAAACTCCATAGAAGCTCATGTAGCTTACTCTAAATCAGCGGTTAGATTACTTATGTAATACCTGCGTGTGAGTTAATTTTAGTATTGTCTTACCTGTGTATGTTACACACACACACACACACACACACACACACACACACACACACACACACACACACACACACACACACACACACACACACACAGACGCAGACGCAGACACAGACACAGACACAGACACACACAGACACAGACACAGACACAGACACAGACACACACACACACACACACACACACACACACACACACACACACACACACACACACACACACACACACACACACAAGTATAGAATGACTCATCTTCGAATATCATTGAATTTCCTTCCTCCCGTGTTCTTCTTAAATTGAATCCCCTTCTTTCTTTTTTTAATATTGCAACCATTCTTCCTTCCCTTCCTTCCTTCCTCTTGCCAATCTTTTCCTTGTATCCCTTTCCTTCCTCTTTCTTTGCATCCATCGTTCTTTCATCTTGGTTGTCTCTTTGCCTTCTTTACTTCCCTTCCCTCCGTGTCTTCCCCTCATCCCTCGGCCATTTAATTAATGAAGTAGTGATTCCTCAAGCGAAACTCATACACCACGCGTCTTCTTCTTTGCGTGTGCGTGTGCGTGTGCGTGTGCGTGTGCGTGTGCGTGTGCGTGTGCGTGTGCGTGTGCGTGTGCGTGTGCGTGTGCGTTTGCATGCGTGTGTGTGTGTGCGTGTGTGCGTGCGTGCGTGCGTGCGTGCGTGCGTGCGTGCGTGCGTGCGTGCGTGCGTGCGTGCGTGCGTGCGTGCGTGCGTGCGTGCATGTGTGTCCTGATATACCATTACTTGTCATAATTTTTGGAGAAACACTAATTTGTATGACTATGTTTTGATGGATCAATTATATATATATATATATATATATATATATATATATATATATATATATATATATATATATATATATATATATATATATATATATATATATATATATATATATATATATATAACATAGATTAAGATAATATAGTACATAATTATGGAAAGAAAAGTTTAATTAGTCTCAAACTTACTTGCGATACCAGAAAACACGCACACACACACACACACACACACACACACACACACACACACACACACACACGCACACGCACACGCACACACCCACACCTACACACACACACACACATGCACACCCACACCTACACACACACACACACACACACACACACACACACACGCACACGCACACGCCACACGCCACACGCCACACACACACACACACACACACACACACACACACACACACACACATGCCACACACACATATACACACACACACACACACACACACACACACACACACACACACACACACACACACACACACACACACACACACACACACACACAGACAGACACACACACACACACACGCACACACACACACACACACACACACACACACACACACACACACACACACACACACACACACACACACACACACACACACACACACACACTTATACATATGACGCATGACTATTATTGCTTTATCATTAAAAAAGGGAAACAGGAAACTTAAGTCAGCTACGGACCAAACTCACTAATTAGCATTGTGTTGAAAACTCTGAGAGATATTAGTAATGAAGATGCAAGTTACAGTCTTGAAAACAGAAACTGCGGAGCAAGAAAATCCTTTTGGGTTTAATTCTGTGTCAAACTTTGTTAATTTCTACGACACTTTCATTTGCAATACATAAGGGAATAGCTGGGGTGGCTGTGTGTATCTATATTTTAGGTAAGTTTTCTGTTTTGTATCCAAACATAGATTTGTTTGGAGGTTTGATAAAATGTGAAACCTTGAAGACACTTTACTCAGCGAAGGAAGATTTTTAGCACATGAAAAAATGAGAACATAATTCTAAAAAGATTGCTGAAGAATGACGTGGCGTACCTCAAATGTCTGTTATGGCCTTTTTGATATTCCAGTATATGCTGATGATAGTAGGACTGGCAGCTACACAGATATGTTTGGTAAGGATACAATAATCATGGAAAATTCTGTCTATGACAGCGATGAATTGTTCAAATGGAGACACATGTGGAATCCATTCCAAGAAAATCCAGCATCGAAGAACTTAAGGAAAGCAGAAACACCGATATTTGAATACAATATACGACCAAACCACATAAAAAAACGTCAACAATTATAAACCTTGAATAAACAGCAATTCTTAACCTACGCCTAAAAAAATACAACGGTGATGTAAGAAGCATGCAAATGATGATGGCCATTGCCCATATAGTATTCAGAGACCACCGTAAGGTGTATCTAAATACTACACACTTGATATATTGACTTGTTCAGATCTCATATATTGACTTGTTCAGATCTCATACCAGAAGAAAAGAAAATACATCGTCAAAAGTTGTCAACAAAGTGTCAGTCAACAAAGTGTCAAGTGAAGTGACAAAATGTGAGTCTAGCTTGAGGTATTTCAGCATTGACAAGAGCTAATAAAGTCTCCCTTTCTGCATGAGATGGAAGGAGAGAATAAAAAGAGATCTGATGATGATGCAAAAATGTGTAACATGATCGGAGGAAAATGATAAACTGCATAATACTTACGAGCACCAGATCAAGGCGACACATCCAATACTACGG
>JAXIVD010010565.1:2500-7500 GCA_036785275.1 Cancer borealis
TAGCTAATCAAAATGTATAAATTTAATTATTCTAAGTTTTCACATAAAATTAACTTTATGTTCCAACTAACTGTATGAATAACTATAAACTTTTAATTACACACACACACACGTACACATACACATACACATAGTCATACACACACACACACACACACACACACACACACACACACACACACACACACACACACATACACATACACATACACACACACACACACACACACACACACACACACACACACACACACACACACACACACACACACGTGCGCGCGCGCGCGCGCACACACATCAGTAATTAGGTATATGTTAGTTATGGACAGAATCACTGTTCAGCACAACCAGTGAAATAAACCCCCATACGCCACTGTTAAACTCTACAACTGTCATAATGAATATTTGTTCTATGTATAATAATTACGCAGTAAAATTAAACCATATCTTTTTGCCAAAAAATATATTTCGTTCTAATTTTCTCAGAAGCTATTAGAGATATTGGAAATATCATTGCAGCATCTGATAGACCTAATTTAACTCTACAACTTTCATAATGAATATTTGTTCTATGTATAATAATTACGCAGTAAAATTAAACCATATCTTTTTTCCAAAAATTGATTTCGTTCTAATTTTCTCGGAAGCTATTAGATATATTGGAAATATCATTGCAGCATCTGATAGACCAAATTAAACTCTACACCTGTTATAATGAATATTTGTTCTATGTATAATAATTATGCAGTAAAATTAAACCCTATTTTTTTTTCCAAAAAATTGATTTAGTTCTAATTTTCTCGGAAACTATTAGAGATATTGGAAATATCATTGCAGCATCTGATAGACCTAATTAAACTCTACAACTGTCATAATGAATAATTGTTCTATGTATAATAATTACGCAGTAAAATTAAACCGTATCTTTTTTCCAAAAAATAGATTTCGTTCTAATTTTTTCGGAAGCTATTAGATATATTGGAAATATCATTGCAGCATCTGATAGACCAAATTAAACCCTACACCTGTCATAATGAATATTTGTTCTGTGTATAATAATTACACAGTAAAATTAAACCGTATCTTTTTTCCAAAAAATATATTTTGTTCTCATTTTCTCGGAAGCTATTAGAGATATTGGAAATATCATTGCAGCATTTGATAGATCTAATTAAACTCTACAACAGTCATAATGAATATTTGTTCTATGTATAATAATTACTCAGTAAAATTAAACCGTATTTTCTTACCAAAAAACATATTTCGTTCTAATTTTCACGGAAGCTATTAGATATATTGGAAATATCATTGCAGCAGCTGATAGATCTAATAAAACTCTACAACTGTAATAATGAATATTTATTCTATGTATAAAAATAATGCAGTAAAATTAAACGGTATCTTTTTTCCAAAAAATAGATTTCGTTCTAATTTTCTCGGAAGCTATTAGAGATATTGGAAATAGCATTGCAGCATCTGATAGATCTAATTAAACTCTACAACTATAATAATGAATATTTGTTTTATGTATAATAATTACGCAGTAAAACTAAACCATATTTTTTTTCCAAAAAAATAGATTTCGTTCTCATTTTCTCGGAAGCTATTAGAGATATTGGAAATATCATTGCAGCATCTGATAAACCTAATTAAACTCTACAACTGTCATAATATTTTGTTCTATGTATAATAATTATGCAGTAAAATTAAAACGTATTTATTTAAAAAAATTTTTATTTCGTTCTAATTTTCTCAGAAGCTATTAGAGATATTGGAAATATTATTGTAGCATCTGATAGACCTGATAAAACCCTATAACTGTCATAATGAATATTTGTTCTATGTATAATAATTACGCACTAATATTAAACCGTATCTTTTTTCCAAAAAATAGATTTCATTATAATTTTCTCGGAAGCTATTAGATATATTGGAAATATCATTGCAGCAGCTGATAGATCTAATTAAACTCTACAACTGTCATAATGAATATTTGTTCTATGTATAATAATTACGCAGTAAAATTAAACCATATCTTTTTGCCAAAAAATAGATTTCGTTCAAATTTTCTAGGAAGCTATTAGAGATATTGGAAATATCATTGCAGCATCTGATAGAACTAATTAAACTCTACAACTCTCATAAAAAACATTTGTTCTATGTATAATAACTACGCAGTAAAACTAAACCATATCTTTTTGCCAAAAAATAAATTTCGTTCTAATTTTCTCGGAAGCTATTTGAGATATTGGAAATATCATTGCAGCATCTGATAAACCTAATTAAACTCTACAACTGCCATAATAAACATTTGTTCTATTTATAATAATTACGCAGTAAAATTAAACCGTATCTTTTTGCCAAAAAATGGATTTCTTTCTAAGGAAGCTATTAGAGATATTGGAAATATCATTGCAGCATCTGATAGAACTAATTAAACTCTACAACTCTCATAAAAAACATTTGTTCTATGTATAATAACTACGCAGTAAAACTAAACCATATCTTTTTGCCAAAAAATAAATTTCGTTCTAATTTTCTCGGAAGCTATTTGAGATATTGGAAATATCATTGCAGCATCTGATAAACCTAATTAAACTCTACAACTGCCATAATAAACATTTGTTCTATTTATAATAATTACGCAGTAAAATTAAACCGTATCTTTTTGCCAAAAAATGGATTTCTTTCTAATTTTCTCGGAAGCTATTAGAGATATTGAAAATATCATTGCAGCATCTAATAGACCTAATTAAACTCTACAACTGTCATTATAAATATTTGTTCTATGTATAATAATTACGAAGTAAAATTAAACAATATTTTTTTTCCAAAAATTTTTTTTTTCTTCTAATTTTCTCGGAAGCTATTAGAGATATATGAAATATCATTGCAGCATCTGATAAACCTAATTAAACTCTACAACTGTCGTAATGAATATTTGTTCTGTGTATAATTATGAAGCAGTAAAATTTAGCGGTGTATTTTTTTCTATAAAATAGATTTGGTTCTAATTTTCTCGGAAGTAATTAGAGATATTGGAAATATCATTGCAGCATCTGATAGACCTAATTAAACTCTACAACTGTAATAATGAATATTTGTTCTTAGATCAAATTTAGCAATAAAATGAAATTATCACTTTTATTTCTTCCTCATTTTCCCGAAAGCTATTAAAAATATTGGAAATATCATTGCAGCATCTAATAGACCTTTTTATACTCTACAACTGCCATTATGAATATTTGTTCTATATATAATAATTACGCAGTAAAATTAAACCGTATTTTTTTTTCCATAAAATAGATTTCGTTCTAATTTTTTCGCAAACTATTAGAGATATTGGAAATATCATTGCAGTCTCTGATAGACCTAATTAAACTCTATAACTGTCATAATAAATATTTGTTCTATGTATAATAATTACGCAGTAAAATTAAACCGTTTTTTTTCTTCCAAAAAATAGATTTCGTTTTAATTTTCTCGGAAGCTATTAGATATATTGGAAATATCATTGCAGCATCTGATAGACCAATTAAACACTACAACTGTCATAATGAATATTTGTTCTATGTATAATAATTACGCAGTAAAATTAAACCATATCTTTTTGCTAAAAAATAGATTTTGTTCTATTTTCTCGGAAGCTATTAGAGATATAGGAAATATCATTGCAGCATCTTATAGACCTAATTAAACTCTACAACTGTAATAATAAATATTTGTTCTATGTATAATAATTACGCAGTGAAATTAAACCATTTTTTTTTTCTTCAAAAAAATAGATTTCTTTCTAATTTTCTCGGAAGCTATTAGATATATTGAAAATATCATTGCAGCATCTGATAGACCATATTAACCTCTACAACTGTAATAATGAATATTTGTTCTATGTATAATAATTACGCAGTAAAATTAAACAGTATTTTTTTTCCAAAAAATAGATTTCGTTCTAATTTTCACGGAAGCTATTAAAGATATTAGAAATATCATTGCAGCATCTGATAGACCTAATTAAACCCTACAACTGTCATAATGAATATTTGTTCTATGTATAATAATTACGCAGTAAAATGAAACCGTATCTTTTTTCCAAACAATATATTTCGTTCTAATTTTCTCGGAAGCGATTAGAGATATTGGTAATATCATTGCAGCATCTGATAGACCTAATAAAACCCTACAACTGTCATAATGAATATTTGTTCTATGTATAATAATTACGCAGTAAAATTAAAACATATCTTTTTGACAAAAAATAGATTTCATTCTAATTTTCTCGGAAGCTTTTAGAGATATTGGAAATATCATTGCAGCATCTGATAGACCAAATTAAACTCTACAACAGTCATAATGAATATTTGTTCTATGTATAATAATTACTCAGTAAAATTAAACCGTATATTTTTACCAAAAAATATATATCGTTCTAATTTTCTCGGAAACTATTAGATATATTGGAAATATCATTGCAGCAGCTGATAGAACTAATTAAACTCTACAACTGTAATAACGAATATTTGTTCTATGTATAAAAATTAGCCAGTAAAATTAAACGGTATCTTTTTTCTAAAAAATAGATTTCGTTCTCATTTTCTCGGAAGCTATTAGAGATATAGGATATATCATTGCAGCAGCTGATAGAACTAATTAAACTCTACAGCTGTCATAATATTTTGTTCTATGTATAATAATTACGCAGTAAAATTAAACCGTATCTGTTTTCCAAAAATTATGTTTCGTTCCAATTTTCTCGGAAGCTATTAGAGATATTGGAAATATCATTGCAGCATCTGATAGACCTAATTAAACCCTATAACTGTCATAATGAATATTTGTTCTATGTATAATAATTACGCAGTAAAATTAAACCGTATCTTTTTTCGAAAAAATAGATTTCGTTCTAATTTTCTCGGAAGCTATTAGAGATATTGGAAATATCAATGCAGCATCTGATAGATCTAATTAAACTCTGCAACTGTCATTATAAATATTTGTTC
>JAXIVD010010566.1:0-5000 GCA_036785275.1 Cancer borealis
AGAGAGAGAGAGAGAGAGAGAGAGAGAGAGAGAGAGAGAGAGAGAGAGAGAGAGAAAAAAAAAAAAAGAGTAAGAGAAAAAAGTAAGAGAAAAGAGTAAGAGAAAAAAAGAGAAACACAGAGAGAAACAACGAGTGACAAAGACAGTGAACAGAGACAAAGGCAAACACAGGGACAGATACAAAAACAGATACAGAGACAGGAACAGACAGACACAGAGGAGGTAACACGTAGATAGAAATAGAGGCAAACATTAGAGCACCAACAGGAACAAGAAACACAACAGTGAGCGGAGAACATGCCATGAGCCCTGTCCCTTCCCTCCCTCAATAATCCACTCACCCACCCACCCACCCACTCACTCATCCACCCACTCACCCATCCACCCACCCACCCATCCACTCACCCACCCACCCACCCATCCACCCATTCACCCACTCACCCCTTGCGTATCTCCAAGCAGACACTTTCATATTTCCCATGCCGGACATCCCTCGGTAGAATTTATTTATTTTCACCCACGAGGTTTGCCGTCTATTCCTATCCAGTGTTCGTCTTTTTGGTAGAACAGAAACTTTACCTTCAAATATTTGTGAGTCACGAAACACGAGAGTTAATCTATATCGACTTGAGACCTAATGCTAAGGGTAGAATGGATAGTGCGTTAAGTTATACGTAATGGATATTGTGATGAAGTCATTATGGCTAATTTGTTTTGATATCTAATGACTGCTGGACATCAAAACCATGTTGTATTTACGTGTCCAACAAGTCATGTCAACGGTCACAACACTGTAGCGAGACAGTGAGACTTGGTGTTGTTTATTGGGTGCGACGCGTGCAAGACATCGCTGCGTTTCCATGAAAATCTAAACTTATCGTTAGCTACTCAATAAAGTCTAGTGTTCCTGGTAAATGAAAAGTTTTGGGGAGTCACGAGTACGCAGGCACGTGATGGTAAGTATGGCACATGATAAAGTTAGTGTTTCTAGAATTGGTAAGGTCTTGTGGAATACGAAACCTTTTAGTACTGTTCAAAGTTACTATTAAATAGGAAGGTGATCACAGGTACATCTGACACTAAATCTGCGTAATGTCTGCCACGCGAGGAACTTCAAGGCATTAGTTTGTGTGATCATTGCACGTCATTTAGATTCAGTCAGCCTCGTCTGCCTGCACAAAGGTATATATGTTTCTAGTCGCACCTCTGTCATAATTAAATATGATTACCTTATTTACAGGTAACTTGAAGCCAAGGGAGATGTGGAATGTTTTGAAAGTGTGCTGGAAGCTTATAGAATGAGGTGAAATTTTTTTATACATTATTACATTAATTTTATATATGCATCAGTATAAATGGAGAAATTAATGAGATTTTAGAATACAAGGCGGTGTGAGGCAGGGTTGTGTCTACTTAACGTATACATGAACGGTGTGATAAGAGGTATGAAAGGAAAGGTTGGGGATGTGGGAGTGGAAATGTGTTCAAATGATGGTAAATGGTTACTGAATAAAATTTTTGTTTGCAAATGTTACAGTTTTGATTGCAGGAAATAAGAGTGACCTGGAAAAGTTGATGAATGTGTCTGATAGTTTGTGCAAAAAGGGGAGGTTGAAACTAAATGAAAACAAATGTAAAGTGATGCGTTTGAGAGGAGAAAAAGTCAAATTATTGTATATGATAGTTCAAGGACAGTAAAAACATAATATCCCAAAGAATGTGATATTAGGCTGAATGGTGAAAATGAAGGAATTACACGAAGCTAAGTATGCTGGTTCGATCATGTGCAAGCGTGGAAGCATGGAAGGCGAGACGAGAGAAAGAATTGTGACAAGGGAAGAAAGTGGTTAATAGATATCAAGGGCGTCTAATCACATATGTAAGTGAGACAACGTTTGGAATGAGAGAAAAGGTTAAGCATCCAAGCTGTTGTAATGAATGACTTAATAATGCCTCTGGTGTGAAAAGAGTGGATAATGAAAGTGTATATAGCAAAATTAGTTTGACTATTTCAAATAAAAATGAATAAAGTGTGGAGTGTTTAAGACGGCGGCACAGCAGTAGCCTAAGGTGGTTTGACTACAGGGAAACAATGTTAGAAGGTTAAACGACTAAGAGAGTGTATATGTGTATGTTATGTGTATGTATCAGGTGCACGAGGACGACCACCAGTGAAATGTGACGACAGACTGCTAGAGTACGTGAGAGAAATGTGAGAAAAGAGAATGAGAGGATAAATTATTACAAGGGAGAAGTGCAAGGACAGGAATAAATGGAGACTCTTCTGTTACAGCCAATCCCCAATGAATGACGTGTGACACATTGACATCCGATGTGATTCTAGAGGAACGCATAATACACATTAATTTTGATGAGTGTTTGATTTATATTTTTTTGTTTTACTTATGTGAGAGTTTTCAGTATCGGGAGCGTCAATGTGCTAGTGTGTGCACTGCTTGCATGTTGAGTAATACAGTCTGTTGTCACGGCAGTAAGCAGCACGTGGGAGTAATTATTCAACAAGTATGTCATTGTATTAGCTTTCGTTAATCATTTCTCTAATGGCCACTAAATTTTTATTATTCAGATTCGCATTTATTTCTGACATTCTCTCGTTATTCTATTTCCTTTCAGGTTATTTGATTGAGTCTCAACTTTGTGTGGAGTATAAATCCCAGGGCTTCCTCGCACCACTGCTATCAATTAGTGTCTAATGATCGATCATTTTTCGTTCCTCAGTTTGTGTCAGGGCGAACGGACAACTTCACAATAACAAACTGCAGTCAATTTGTATATTGTGTCTATTCCTATATGATAAGAATGCATTATTATTGTTTATATTATTATTATTATTATTATTATTATTATTATTATTATTATTATTATTATTATTATTATTATTATTATTATCTAACAAAAATATATGTAAAAAATTTTATGCCAAATTTGAGTCGCAACACGTCAAGATAAAAAGAATACCAAAAAGAAGTAGAAAAAAGACGTTACCATAAAGATGTCACTTAAAAAAGAGAAAAGTAGGATAATTAGGAAAAAAAATTCTTCCTGTCATCCTATTTCCAATATAATTAAGGACAAAGACAGACGGGCAGCTTATCATTAAAAGGAAGCTGGTCCCATTGATGCCTTTGCTCAGTACATCACTGCACTACGGGAGATAAATGGACGTTATAGTATTAGATCTGCCTCGTCGTATCTTGGGAAGGTAAACAAAGCCGTGAGGACAAACTTATTTCTAAATTGACTACTTTTTCTTAGTTGATTTAGACGAAGTTAGAATATATGACGTATACATGTGTGTCAAGAAAAAAGAAAAAGATACTGAATTTCTTGCATGAATTAGGTAAAGAGAGAGAAAAAGGGAGAATATGAGAAAAAACGAAAAGTGAGAGAAAAAGCGCATAAGAGAGAATGGCAAGAGAATGAAGAAAACTAAGCCACTCTGGACCACTCTTCCTATATGCTCCACTCACGAGGCAGCTTTCAATTATTCCTCTCCTCTGGGACTCATTCATTCTATTCTTCTTGTCCATCCTCCTCCTCCTCCTACTCCTACAAACCTTTTTTTTTTTTTTTACAATTCTCTCTCTCTCTCTCTCTCTCTCTCTCTCTCTCTCTCTCTCTCTCTCTCTCTCTCTCTCTCTCTCTCTCTCTCTCTCTCTCTCTCTCTCTCTCTCTCTCTCTCTCTCTCTCTCTCCTCTCTCTCTCTCTCTCTCTCTCTCTCTCTCTCTCTCTCTCTCTCTCTCTCTCTCTCTCTCTCTCTCTCTCGACCTTTACGAGATGAAGTCAGGTTTATTTTATTTACTTCATCAATACCTTCCTCGTTCAAAGTACATTGCATATTCATCCCTTCTTCCTTATTCTACACTTCCTTCCTCTCATGTCTAGCTTCCTGAATATTAGTCACGGTTTTCTTTCTCCTTTCCCTCTTTTGTTTTTCTCTCCCATTCCTTACGTTTACTTTATTCCCTTTGTCGCTGCATTGTTGTCTCACCTCTTTAGTCTCTTTCAGCGTCCTCTGTGCTCGCCTCGCCTTCCAATCATCCCACACAATACCGTAGAGATCACTGCCGACCTTCATTACTAATTCACTAACTCGACGCCTCTCTTCCCGCCTGAGCTATGGTTATCAAAGAGTGTTGCCCCCTTCCCCCCTCTTCCCGCCATCCCCACAGCTTACATAATTAGGCTCTTAATGAATTGTGCATTTAGAAAGCTTTATACAACACACCATCATCAGTAACGCAGTTTAACCATAACCTTAAATCATCCCAGAATGTTTAGGAAATCCGTCTTTCTAGCTCAATAGTTATCCGTCGTTTTCGTGAATGTTGTAGTTATCAAACACTGTATTTCATTTCAATTATCGTATTGCTTATTTATTGATGTTATTGTTGTTGTTGTTGTTGGTATTTCTATTATGTTTCTTTTCTTTCCTGCTTCTTGTTCTTGTTCTTGTTCATCTTTTTTTTCTTTTTTTTCATCTTCTTGCTACGTATACAAAGTCTACAAGACAACAACAAAAAAAACTTCATTTCACGACTTGCACACTTTAACCATAAGATTAGGTCAGATGGTATTTACAAAAGGACCATTTTTGCCTCTGTGAAAACCCTCGCGCCGTATTGCCCTGAAACACAGCACGGTGACTAGGTTAAGCAAATTATTCCCAGACTCTTGGAACACAAACACCACGGGTTGTTGTGAGGCTGAAAATAAGCAAGTACATATCGCTGCCTTACCGGGGGAACGTCTCAGAGGAATGAGGTAAATAATTTTCAAATAAGGTTCGACACACATAGACACACACACACACACACACACACACACACACACACACACACACACACACACACACATACACATACACACATACACATACACATACACACACACACACACACACACACACACACACACACACACACACACACACAGACACAGACACAGACACAGACACACACACACACACACACACACAC
>JAXIVD010010567.1:7500-13075 GCA_036785275.1 Cancer borealis
TCCCTCACGCTGTGTCTATATTTCACGGAGATGTGACGACATCATCAAAAATGCCACGATAGGAGAATTTTTGTCCTTGAAGCTTGATTTGCAAAACTCAATCGAGAGGCCACGTAAATTCCCAACTTACCTTGTCACCCGCTTTCCTGTCAGTGTGGATCCGTCTCTGGCAAAGGAGCTACCAGGCGTATATATGACTCGTCGCTTCCACCAATACGGCACGCCCATCAATCGGCTTGTTATCACCTGGAGCCTCCCCCACCCACCACCATCAGAATTCACCTTCAGCTTCCTTCCTTGCCTTCCACCCTGCGAGCTTAGAAGGATGAAAGATGAGCAACCTTGGTGCTACAAATGCTGGAGAATCGGTCACATATCCCGGTATTGTTCTGCCCCATCTGACAAGTGTGCAGGCACTCACGCCTCCCACACCGCACCCCCTCCCAGCCCATTACCGCTGACGGTACTTCTACATCAGAGCAGCCTTCACCATCCACTGTAGACACATCGATGTGGAAATGCCCCCGCTGTTATGAACCAGGAGCTAACGTGTGGCATGACTGTATGAGATGCTTCCCCGCTGCCACTTTAGCTGACGATGCGGTGCCTCACGCCCCTCACCTCGCCCGTCAAGCACCACCACCGCTAGCACGGCCACGCCCTGGCACCACCTCACAGTTTTCAGTCATTACCATGACTGACTCTGACTCGCCACAAGTTACTGCCCTTCGTGAGGCTGTTGCCAAGCTGACGGCATGATGCACGGCCATTGAAGCGCGTTTCGAAGCGATTGATGCGCGTTTTGCAGCCATTGAGACGAAAATGGCTAATATCCAAGCTGAGCAGGTCGACGGCGGCCCCACACTCGTTGAATCCCACCACGCTGTCGTCGCGACGTCACCACTTTCTCCGAGAGACTGGACAACATCGCTATCAGCTTTTGAAATGCTCAGTGCACAGTTCCCTAAGGAGCCATCACGACGCACGCCTCACAGCCGCGCTACCTTGACGCCATCGTCCCCACAGACCTACCATCCAGCCAAAGGCAGACTTCGATAACAGAATGCAGTTTCACATCATCTCTTAGAATGCCTGTGGAATCAAGTCTTACCCAAAGCTCATTTCTCTCAAAACATACATAGGTCACCACCACCCACACATCATACTCATTCAAGAAGATTTTGTAGGCTGTCATGTTTCTGAAGATGCTCCATCTCTCCCAGGCTTCGTCTCGTATGTTCATCACGTCAGGAATGGTCTTGTGAGTTCACTCCTCCATCCCCCCACCGGCTCCTTCGCTGCTCTACCGGTGATGTCATGACGTTCCAGCTTTTTGAGATCACCGTGGGTGATGGGAAGTTGCGACTCTGCAATGTCTACTCTGCTCCAGGAAGGACCAATCTCCCCGCTCTCCCTGCAGCTGCGCTTCATGGCATGATTTACATGGGAGACTTCAATGCCCGGCACCCCGCCTTAGGTGATGTCTCCCCCACCCCAAATCGTAGTGGACTACCCCTGCTTGAGTACATCCGCCGTCAACGCCTCATTCACTGGCCCACTGGAGGCACCACACAACATCCGAGGTGGCACGCTCGACCACATCATCACCTCCGGCTGGTAGTATCGCACGTCAAGTATTTTTCAATCCGCACTCTCTTCTCAGACCACATCGCTCTTGGGCTCCATTATTCCCTGCCAGGAGGGTCTTCTCTTCCTCATACCCGCCTCCGCATCACCATTCCTCCGAAATACTGCCCCAACTACATCTACATTTCCAGTTTTCTACCAACATTTGATTTCCAGTCACCTGAAAATATGTACTCCTCCCTGGTTGGCTCAACACATGACTTCTACACCCGGTACGTGACGCGACCACACGTTAAAAGAAATCGTGAGGCTTACGCTTGGACGCTGGACCAACGTATTCTCCAGGCAGAAAGCAGGACTTAATAAATACCTGGTCTGAGCAGGCGCAGTCACGCAATCTTCCCGCCCACATTCAAGATGCACTCTTCATCCACAGGGACGTCCGTACTCTGCGTCTAATGGCTGCGTTACTCCGAGCGGATGAAGACGATGACGTGTTCATCACAGAGGACGAACTGCGCCGTGCTCTCATCAGGTGTAAGGCAACAACTCCCTGGGATAATGGCGTCACATACCAAGTCCTCCGCCTCCTCCTCAAAGTCGCTGGAAATCCCTTGCTGCAGCTTTACAATCTTTGCTTCTGCAGGGGATACGTACCGCATGCCTGGACCTCCCGTGCCATTGTGCTCATCCCAAAATCTGGCACAGACAAGTTCAGGCCAATATAACTCACCTCCTGCTTCTGCAAAGTGCTAAAGCGTGTACTCCTCACCTGCCTCATGTTCCGTCTACAATACGTATGGCTTCCTACCACATAGGAGTACACATGATTGCCTGATGGAACTGTACGCCCGCCTCTAACCCACCCCCAGTGTGATAGCATTTTTTCATCTCAAGAGTGCTTTCGACGTTGCTAACAGGGAGTCATTCTCGACCAGCTGGTTGAGTTTGGTGTACAAGAAAATCTCCTGCGATGGATACGTGGTTATCTACGTAACAGGACCTTACGTGTGCTTTTTATAGGGGCAAGTAGTACGTACAAGAAACTTGAGCTTGGTACTCCACAGGGCGAGGTATTAAGTCCCTTTCTTTTCAATATTCTGATGCACAGCTTGCTGACTCTTCTTCCTGATATTCCCGATACAACTGTCCTCTGTTATGTTGATGACATCTGTGTGCATTCCACCTCTGCTGCCGACCTTCAGCGCTTCCTCCAGGTTTTCCACAAATCGTCTTCTGCCTTTGGCTTCATCCTCTCCCCTGACTAGAGTCGAGTATTCTCTTCACGGGACCCCAGAGCACTTCCTGTCTTCACTGCAGGACACAGTATCATCCCATCCTGCAGACAGTACTTCTACCTGGGAGCGCCGGCGCGCGTCACTCCTGCCATACCTGCTCGGAAGCGCATCCATCCCATTATACAGGACCTTCTGCACCGACTAGAACAGCGCTCTGTCCCCTTCAAGTGGCTGACTAATAATGCTACCGGAATCTCCATTCCTTTGGCAAAAAAACATCTACATTGTCTTTATACGGTCAGTCATAGACTATCTCTCCCCAACCCTCAGTCAGCTCTCCAAAACCTCCCTAGAACCTTTAGAAAAATTCCAAAACAAAGTGATGCGGTACATCCTTGGGTGTCCCACCTCCACCAGGATAGTGAATATGCTAACCGAACTTAATCTTCCTCTAGTTAAAGAGAGAATACACGCCAATATCTCCTCTTTCAGTGTTAAGTGCCTCCATTCTCCCCATCCTGCTCCGCACTATTCTCACGTCTTCAAAACATCACTTGACCCCGCTGCACCCCGCTCATCACTTCGTCCCAGGGTCCGCACCCTTGTCAACGCAGTGTGCTCCATCCTGCAGCGCCTTGATCTTCGTGTTCCCGTGGCTGAGGTTGATCATGGTCCACCTCCATGGAGGATTCCTCAGCCACAAGTCACCTTCATTCCCACTTCTAAGGCGGAACCACCACTACTGCAGAAACAACTAGCACTGGAGCCCATCAGTGCAGTGTCCTCCTCCGTATCTGCCGCGCGCCATCTCTACGTGGACAGTTCCGTGCAGCCAGACGGCAGTGGAGGGTGCGCTATGTACTCGCTATGTACTCGCCAGCCTCCCTTCACCGGAGGGAGACTGGACTGGCCGCAGACTGCCTAACTCGTCCAGCTCCATTTACTGCGAGTTACGGGGACTCCTGTTGCCCGTTACATTTCTCTGCGAGCGACAACTGCACGGCATGATCTTGTGTGACTTTCTGTGACTCTCCGTCTTTCAAGCCATCTCGTCTCCACAACCCACACACCGCTACCAAGTTCATCAAATTTTGCATCAATTAGTCTCAGCTCTGGACAGTTCTCTCAACGTACAGTTCGTGTGGATTCCCTCCCATGTTGGCATTGCAGCCAACGACAAAGTGGATCTCCTCGCAAAAGACGCCTGCCGACTCCCTCTGCCCGACGGCGCCACACCCTCCCTCCGTTGCTACAAAAAGATGATACACGCAGCAGCTCTTCTCTCCACACACCACTGCACGGAAGCTGAGCGGCCTCAGAGTGTGTCTATCCAGCACTATGACCACTTCCGTCTATCCCCACCAAAGTATCGCCGACACGGTCTGATGGTCCGTAGACACAACATTGTGTCTGCTCGACTTCGGTTTGGTTACCGACCAGTGTGGCAAGTGTCTGATGCTGGGGACATTCCCCACTTCTCCAACTGCAAGCTGTGCGACACACCCAATGCCAATAGTCTGCACCACTACTACCTCGAGTGTCCCTCGGCCAAGGATATGCTGCCTCAGGGTCGGCCCTTGCTCAGTGTTTGTGAATTTCTTCTAAAAGACAATAATTTGGATGTCATTCTGGTGCGACATCCACACTTCGGTTGGTGCTGACCGCTACTCTGTCCTGTGAGTGTGCGTCCTGCGAGACACAGATAATTCTTGTGACAATCAGCCTTGTCACTACCCCAATGGCGTGTTCTGTGTGGCACGAGTCAAGTGTAAACCAAAATTATTTTTGTACTACATAGGTCTGCCGCTCTTCGAGCAAATTTTTTTTCTTTTTCTCTCTCTCTCTCTCTCTCTATCTCTCTCTCTCTCTCTCTCTCTCTCTCTCTCTCTCTCTCTCTCTCTCTCTCTCTCTCTCTCTCTCTCTCTCTCTCTCTCTCTCTCTCTCTCTTTCTCTCTCTCGGGTCACCAAACTACATTAAAGTGGTCACCAAACTACATTAAAGACCAAAACTTGCTGGAAAGAGTACAGAGACGAGCGACAAATCATTTTCCTACATTGCGTAATTTATCATATGAGAAACGATTAAAACAGTTAGACATGTTTACTCTACATAAGCGAAGAATTAGGGGAGACATGATTGAAATTTTTAAAATTCTAAATAAATTTGATAAAATCAATACAGAAATACTTTTTGAGATGAATAACGCGTCAGTAACGAGAGTTAACTGTATGAAATTTAAATTACAAAGCTATAACACAATTGGTCGTAAGTCATATTTTAATGTTAGAGTTGTTGACCATTAGAATAGACTCCCAGCATCAGTAGTTAGCTATAAAACTAGACATTTTCAAATTCAGATTAGACAAACATTTCCGAGAAACAAGTTAACTTTAAAAAATGGTAAATAAAAGGATTCATCGTGTAAAGTAACGCAGAGTGGTGGGGGGCTGCAGCTGTTAGTTATCAGGGTACTGGTGCATCCATCCGTGATCCGAAGTAAACGAGAATCAAATCTTTACCTAAACAGTTACAGTATAAGTCCTTCTGGTCTGTGTATACTTCACTGGTTCCCATTTGATATGAGCATATGATTTAGAGTAAACAATGCGAGCATCTTTGAAACTTATGACCATGTGTCCCTATATCTCATATTAGAATTGTAATGACAGTAATTGATACAATATAACTGTTATTCCTCATCCAGGATGTACCATCAATAGTGATAGTCTAGTCTAGTATAGTATTGCAG
>JAXIVD010010568.1:0-5000 GCA_036785275.1 Cancer borealis
TAGTAGTAGTAGTAGTAAGTAGTAGTAGTAGTAGTAGTAGTAGTAGTAGTAGTAGTAGTAGTAGTAGTAGTAGTAGTAGTAATAGTAGTAGTAGTAGTAGTAGTAGTAGATATAGTAGTAATAGTTGTTGTTTGTTATAATGATAACAATAAAAATAGGTTTTGTTGCATAAGCTGCATATACATATAGAGGTGTGTATGTAATATATATATATATATATATATATATATATATATATATATATATATATATATATATATATATATATATATATATATATATATATATACATATATATATATATATATATATATATATATATATATATATTTTTTTTTTACATTAAGGGCTAAGGGAAAAAAAATAAAAGTATAAAAAAAATCCCGCTTGTCGCCATACCCTGTAAAGAAGACAGTAGGAGAAATATAGACATGGGGGCAGTTCAATTTAGTATGAGAGGTGTCTTGACACTCCTCTTTTATTAGAGTTTAAGTCATAGCCAGGTTGAAAAACAGACACATATATATATATATATATATATATATATATATATATTATATATATATATATATATATATATATATATATATATATATATATATATATATATATATATACCGGTTATGTAAGAAATATTATCATAAACATTATCATAACCATTCCTACTACAACTACTATTACTACTACACTGCTTCTACTATTACTACTGCTACAACTGCTACTTCTACTATTATTACTATTGCTACTACAACTACTACTACTAATGCTACCATTGTTACTACTACTACTGCTACTACTGCTATTACTACTACTACTATTACTACTACTACTATTACTACTACTACTACTACTACTACTACTACTACTACTACTACTACTACTACTACTACTACTACTACTACAACAACTAATATTACTTCTACTACTACCACTGTTATCACCACCACCACCATCACCATCATAGCTAGCATTGAACATGATCACAAACATAACAGTACAATAAAGCTTTCCCAGGGACTCGCTCACTTTCACCATCTCGCTTCTGGAGAACTGTCACAAGAACAGACGACAATGAGGTTAAGGCGGAGATGAGTGACAGTGAAAGCCAGCTAAGAGGAACCTGAAAGAGACAAGAGAAGGTAGTGTAGCTGGACACTGAGAGACAAACAAGATGGCTAAGAGGCTTTAGGAGACAGCCAGAGAACATAGTGGAGGGATATTTGTCCGACAATGTTGTCTCTGCTCGACCTCTTGTAATGATTTATTCAATGAGCTTTCGCCGAGGAATTTGTATTATATTCTTTAGTTTAGAATTATTGCCTTGGTTACATACGTTAATGTAGGCCAATGACGCTTGTGTGTGTGTGTGTGTGTGTGTGTGTGTGTAATTTTAGTTAGTTTGTTTGTGCGTTTGTGTGTATGCTTTCCTTTTATTTGCTATTTTTCCTTTCTCTTTCCTTCTTTTCCTCCCTCCGTCTTAATATTTTTTTCTCAAATTCTTGCTTTCAATTTTGTCTACTCTTCACACTCCCCACCATTTCTCATTCTCTCTCTCTCTCTCTCTCTCTCTCTCTCTCTCTCTCTCTCTCTCTCTCTCTCTCTCTCTCTCTCTCTCTCTCTCCTCTCTCTCTCTCTCTCTCTCTCTCTCTCTCTCTCTCTCTCTCTCTCTCTCGCTCTGTATCTATCTATATATCTATCTATCTAACTTTTTTTGTATTTCAGTTTTAAGCTCCCCACCCTATTTTTCTTCTCTTATCGCTTCATAGACTTCTTTGTCCATCTCCCTAGTGCTTTGCATCTTTCTTAAACTTTTTTCTCTATATTCTCTTTAGCTCCTCTCTTTCCACCCTATCATCATTCCACTCATCCTCTTAAGCTCCTTAAAGTTCTCTCTCTCTCTCTCCTCTCTCTCTCTCTCTCTCTCTCTCTCTCTCTCTCTCTCTCTCTCTCTCTCTCTCTCTCTCTCTCTCTCTCTCTCTCTCTCTCTCTCTCTCTCTCTCTCATAATTCACAACTCAAATAACATCGTGCATCTCAACTTCTAATGGCTAACTTTAATTCCCCGGCGACGCACTCACAAACAACGAACTGAAAATTGTGAGACTCGAGTTCGACAAGCTCACCTCCATCGTCTTTCTCGACCAATTGCCAAATGGAGACGCAGCTTAAACAAACAATGCCCTTCTCCCCTCTCCTCAACTGTGGCAATGGGAGTGGCTGTGAAGAGGTTTTTAAAATTGCTGAACTACAGAATTTAACTCGATTATTCCTGACGTTCTCTTAAGTATAGATGAATGTTACTTTAGCTTAAGTGAATTTTTTTTTTAATGTATTGTCAGTATGGGTCACTGGTGCGGATGCTTCAGTGGTCGGATTGTGATATTTTTTTGTCCACATTGGCAAGGAGTTTATCCAGTGCAGATATAAAGGATATTCCGAATTTTCCTGTTACCATTGCTTGGTGTTCGCCTGTTTTAATTTTCTCTTGTGAACTTTTGATCTCGAGTAACATGACATGGTTAAGTCCATTTGTCTTGGATTTTCCCAGTATCTTTAAAACATATTCGCCTTTAGGCTTTCTCGTTTACGATGCTCCGAGGATTCTGTGATGAGGAGATAATATCGTCATTGTTTGCTTGTATTGTGCATTCTTGACGCCACGGTTTACTGTAACTGTAAATACTGTATTTTGTGGAGGATGGTTGCTGAAGAAATCTAACAGATTCTTTCGGTGGAAAAGTGCTGGCTCGATGAGCAGCTCTTCCCAGGCAGCGCCAGGATGTCACACTGAATCACCAGACAAATCATTACTTTGGCTTGCGTCTCTCGCTCCCCTCTTCAAGAATTTTTCATATCTACTCCTTATATCAGTGGTTCCCAAACTTTTTTCAGTTTGTTACCCAATTTAACATGCCACGTTAGGCGTGCTAACCCTTTCACAAAATGTTGTCAATATTGATGTATATGGCTATATTAAAACACTAGATATATTTTATTTTCTGTCACCCCTTTATTACCCCAAAAAACTGTTACATTACCCACAGGGGGTAAATTACCCCCAGTTTGGGAACCACTGCCTTATTGGAAAGTATTTTTCTTATTTTGTGACTATAGTGACTCCATTCACGAATGTTTCCACACTTATGCTCTACATAAGTGCAGATCGCAGTAGTTAGATGCCACCATAGTTATAATGTATACATAGCCGCATTGCTCATTCCCTCCTCCTTACGCATATAATAATAAATTTTCAACCCGGAATGTAAAGCAGCTGTGATATTCGGATTGCGACAAGTTTAATCTTTCTCAGGTACTTATTCACCAAGCAACCCGTTGTGGAAGATGAACAGCAATAAGCAGTTTAACCATCTGCACTGACACACAGCTTAAGAGTATTGCTTACGAACCAGTTTTTAGTGGTAGATCTGAGAAAAACCTTGATGTCTGCCCTTATAATGTGAAACTGAGGCAGTGCAAACACTATTTGACCAACCAAGATGTACCGCTTCTGCACTATCTTCTTGAGTGCACAGCCGCCTCTACTCTAATCAGCAACAGAGCTACTACAATTTCTTCCTAAAGCCATCCTATTGCGGATAGTACAGAGCTATCACTCACCGCGTTTGATAACTTCCTTGTTCCAGTTATAGGCCATCCACAGACAAGCATCCATGCCCTTTTTACAGGGCCAATCGAAAAGAAGAAATAGCAGGTGGCTGCCTCTGAAAAGTAGCACCACTTTTTCGTAGCAGCCACAAGCAGATTATAGTACCAGTGATCTTGAATAAAGACCCAAAACGTGAAAAGACAACACCGGGAGTAGCTTTTTAAGGTAGATCTAGGGGAAAGCTTAATCTATCTATCTATATATCTATATACCAAGCAGTGATTCACCTACAGGAGGTGTAGTCGAAACAAGGCGCGCATATATACACCAATATATACATGCACATACACTTCTTTCATTTAGCCCTTAGGATCCCAGAGAGAAGAGAACACAACGCCCAACACAGCGCGTCAGGTCAGTCACACAAATGGGGATGAGGGTAGGGATCTTATCCACAACAGGGTCAGTGATTTACCTATGCCACTTTATATATAACTCATACCTTTTATAAAGATCTAAGGTTGCGACCAGGAAAAAAAAGAATCTACTATGATAGAGGTTTTGTGTAGGCATATGGTAAAGTAGGTGAGGCTAGCTTGCATGTATTGTTCTGATTTCTATATAGACTAATTAATGTCTATCTGTAAAACCAATATGAAAGCTGTCTCACATTTCACTCTACAATATTCTTTCAAGTTTTTTGTCACTTGAGGACTATCTTTTGAAACTATGAGCATTGTAAAGAGCCATGCGTGCTTCTACCTGAAGAATCAGAATTTCACTGTCAGCCAGATCCTTACTAGCACCTATAATTCTTCCTTGAAAAGACCACGCACGCATGTGAGTACAGCGTAAGTCACGTAATCAGTGAACCACTGTTTAGTGGCTCATGCAACATTGCTGGTTAGCACTGTAGTGAACGTGTTTCCTATCAAGAAGTGGCAGCGAACTACAACTGAAAAGCTACTCAAGGACGCAAGCCTTCACTGAGGCTGAGATATCTATATTTCAGAGTGTAACCATTGCATCACGAATATTAATGGTGCTTAATAATTCAATATGTACTTTACATTCACTTTCAATGCTTCTTTTGAATATATACTACTAGTATAGGAGGGAAACTTTGTACGCGATGAATGCATATATAAGAATTGATATATATTGTTACGGCATGAGTTTGTTTTGGCACTAATAGGTATACTTCGCTTCATTCCAACAGATTTACTAGAAAGTAAAATGTAGATGAAGAATATTACATGTGTTACGAAACTCGTGCGATGCATTAAGACTGATAAACGCATATTGTAGACTGCTTTAGAATTTACTTTTCATTCTCCCGACAAAATATAATTCCCCTTTGACTTAAAGTAATTAACGTATAGTAAAAAAAAAAG
>JAXIVD010010569.1:5000-7500 GCA_036785275.1 Cancer borealis
TCGTCTGGCGCCAGCTCGCACTAGTTTCTCTCCACTGTTTGTAAAGACGGTTACTGAGGACAAGTAGTGTGTGACGCCTCATCATGTGAAGGACGAAGGACTACTAGTTCTCCTATAACACTTGCTCTGTCTGTGTTTATCATATCCCAATTTCACATTACCAAAACAACCTCATCCCCTGTTAATTTTATATCAAATTCATACACAGAAATAGGAAAATATCGACTTCTTAGATTTTGTTTGAATTAGCGTTAGTTACAGAAATCTGAAGCCAGTGGAGCAACGTAGACATTAACAGTGTATGAATATATGAAAGTCTTAGATGATTTAACATTAATCACTCTGAAGTCCTTTTTTCTGACACCATTCCTACCGTTACCCTTCCACAGCTAGATGGAAAGTTTGTTGTTTCCACTTCCTGATTTATCAACTTTTCTTCCTTTGCTACCATTTCCATCTCCCTTCCATCCTTCCTTTTCTTCCACCCAGCCTCTACATGCCTTGTTTACCTCATGTCCTTCCTCGTCTTCTTTTGGTTCGGTTCCTCTTTACCTTCTTTATATTTCCGCATTTACGTATTATTACTTATTACTTAAGTATTTATCACCTCCTTTTCCCACTTTCCAGTTTCCTTTGCTCTTCCTGCCTGTCTTTCTGTGATGGTCTGTGTACATCCAAATACTTAACAAAATCAAATCACACAGTGCGTCAGCGTTGATTAGTATGATAAAACGTTGGTTAAACTTCACTACAATAATTTAAAAAAAAAATTCTGATGCCTTTGACGTTACTAATGGATCGTAATGATAAAATGTGCAGAGGGACTCCTTGTCAGAAGACCTATACTGACAAGCACACGTCCTTTTACGTGAAAACGACACGTAATTGGATGGATGAATTTATTAATTATGAATGTTTCCATAAAACAGCGTCGATTCAATTTACTATCTTGTGTAATATAGATAATTTTGTCTCAAATATTAGAGTTGATGACCTCAGTGCATTCACCTTTAACGTTATAATTTCTAAGCTGAGGCATAAATATTTCTACATGTTTAGACAAGATCTGACAACTTCCCGTGAGTGGACAGCAGAGAAATTTGTGACTAAACGGAGGAGTCTTAAAAAGAAGAAGAAAAAAATCAACATTTATTATTTTACAGTTAAACAAAACAACCTAGCGTGATGCAAGGTCAAACTCAGTATAAACTTGCAGGAAAACAAGTTAAGTTAGGAAGAGATGGCAGGGTAGGCTTGTTAGGAGAAGGTAAATAAATAAGGTAAGTATAGTATCGGTGTAAAGTGACGAGTGTGAGAACCAAAACAAAAATATTATTGAAAACATAATTGATATTTGATATGTCATATGTTATCAGTTTACCCATTCCGTTCAAAACACGACCAGTCCAGTTCATGCAATTAAAGCTATTAGTTAGCTTTTAATAATATTTTTGTTTTGATTCTCTCATATTTTATAATTCCATTAAAAAAAATTCAGTTAAAATGAAACGCACAAAAAGTATGTTGAATTATTCTGTCACAAAGCAAATTGCACGGTAACAAATATAGAACTGATTATAGGTTCTGGATAAGCTAGAACCTATTTTACAAAAATATTCAACTACAACAAGTAATATAATTTACCTGAAAATATTAAGGAGATAGAGAAACATATAGTAAGCTCACAGGCGGGGTCTCAGCAGACAACTAAGGCCATCTAAATATTTGTTCTTGTTTAATGAAAGGTAACATACACTGAGTGACCAAGTAGCTTGCGTTATGAGAACAACTTTCTGAAAAAAGTACAATTCTTAAATAATCTCAACATTATCCTTATTATTATCCTCTATGAATACTATGTAGAAAAATGGCTTCACTCTCCTTCTGCACTCTGCACTTTATCGCCTGCCTGTCTATTCCAGGCCATCTTAGCAAATTTCTTATCTTTCTTTCGGACTCTGAAGTTTTCATTACAGAACTTTCGCAAAACTCCAGGTTTCAGATCCATATGTTGGAATTGGTAGAATAATGGTAGAATAATCTTTATCTCTTGGGATAATGGGAGACTGATCTTTTCTTTTAAAACCAAAGCAGTCCATCCCATCTCTATTCTTCGTTTCATTTTTTTCCCGTGATCTGAGCTTGCTCTCGGTTTTTGCTCTAAGTATATCCCTGAACACTCTCTATTACTTTATCCCTCATTTCAATTATATGGTCTTGCATAAAACTGTTGACAATCGCCTTTTTCATAATATTAATAACATTGACAAATCTGAGATGATAGAGGTATTCTCCATTGTTCTTAATTCCTGCTTCTTCCATTACAAGTTCTTAAACAAAACCTATAATAATACCATGAACAGCTTCGTAGAAATCGCTTTGTCTTTCCTAATTGGTAGTTTGTTAATAACCTTATTTAGCTTTATAGTGGCATTGATTTTAATACCTAGCACATATTTCCACTACTCCCTGTTTCCTGAATGCTTTCATAACTGCTGAG
>JAXIVD010010570.1:7500-13072 GCA_036785275.1 Cancer borealis
CATGAAACTTGGTACCAAGGTGTTCTCGGTCATGCTGATCACGAATCTGGAATTAGTTTTGTCCTTACTATAATATTTGGATTTTCCATTTTGTGGCCCGTAAATTCCACCAGAATTGAGGTCGAAAAAGGTTTTCCCATTTTACTACGTAAATATTAGTCTTAAAGGAAAATTGTATAGAAGTAAAGTTGTGGAGTTTGGTTATGTATATATCATAAAGTCATCGTCTTTTCAATAACTCAAATACCTATGAAGAAAATTAAAATTTTATAAAAGAAATGAATACATAATACTTTACACTCTTACACCTATAATTAAATTCTAATTGAGTTCTAGTATAGCTCAATAGAGCGAACGTCTCTTGCTCTTTCTTTTATATTCTATATGTCTTTTACGTAAACCCCATACATTTTGAGTTATTTCAAAATATGTGATTTATCATAAAAATTCTAAGGGTGTACCCTACAAAATTTCATGAAAATTTCCACACCTCCGAATCTCATGAAAATTGTTACAATGATGTTTTAGATTATGCTGAACACGAATCTGGCCTTATTTTCCTGATTACTATAATATCAAACTGTATTTCACCATTGCTTGCCTAGAAAAAAATGCATAATACTTTACACTCCTACATCTATTATTACATTCCAATTCAATTTCATTATAACTCAATAGAACGAACATGTACTTTGGTATGCGATCTAGAGGTTAGGTTAGGTTAGGTTAGACTAACCCAACTATTTCAATTATATTTTCTTTGTTATATATATGTTATAATAAGTTATACTATGTAGATATCATTCCAAAATAAAACTTGTACGGTGTAGAGACTTTTTCCTTGTAGATAACAAGCCAAAGTAACACCCACTGAATTTATCTATCAATTAAACCTTCCCGTCTGTGTATGTTAAGAAGTGTGTGTGTGTGTGTGTGTGTGTGTGTGTGTGTGTGTGTGTGTGTGTGTGTGTGTGTGTGTGTGTGTGTGTGTCAGCTGCACTTATCTTATCATACACTGTTCTATAACACTTCCGTCTGTATGTATGTATGTATGTATATCAAAATCAGATGCATTTTTTTCAGTATATATAAATCAGATTGCATTTTTCAGAATGTATAAATCAACAGCATTTATTCATTATATATAGAAGACCTACATTTTTCATTATACATAAATCAATTGCTTTTTTCAATTTATATGTATAGATGACCTGCATTTTTCATTATACATCTTCTTCTTCTTGTGACCTCTTTCGCTTTTCATCGCATCGTAGGTTCTAAATCCGTTGTATTTTCCCGCCCTTTCCAGCAAGCCAACACGAGTAAACAAAAGAGAGACGGTGACCAGGTGTTAGAAGTGGAGGAGTTTGTGTCCTTCTACCACGCCCTTCTCAAGATGCCCGAGGTGGAAAAACTATTTAAAAGGTGGGTGTGGGCGTGTATGTATGTATTTACCTAACTATAACATACATTAAAAATAATTACGCTCGTGCTGTCTCATCCATCTTCAAATTTACTATTATTATTATCATTATTATTACTATTATCATCATTATTACTACTATTATCATCATTATCATTATTATTATCATTATTATCATCATTATTCCCAGGTACGCTAGTGAAAAAACAATGTTAATGAGTGCCGATCAGCTTGGTTCGTTCCTCGCCGCTGAACAAGGAATGGACGGAACGAACCGCGAAGAAGCGATCAAGATTATTAACCAATGGGAAGTGAGCGACCTTAAGGACAAGGGATACATGACGCAAGATGGTAGGTATGAGAGAGAGAGAGAGAGAGAGAGAGAGAGAGAGAGAGAGAGAGAGAGAGAGAGAGAGAGAGAGAGAGAGAGCGAGAGCACGTGACTGTTTGTTGTTGTTGTTTAATGTTGTTTGATGTGTTAAATTTTGATTTTATTATATTTTTTCTATTCTATTCTTGCTATTTCTTTATTTTTTTTTTTTTGGTATTGTTTTCTCTGTCTTTTTCTTTATTTTTTCTCTCTCTTTCTTTCTCTCTTCTTTCTTTCTCTCTTCTTTCCTTTCTTCTTCATTTCTTTCTCTCTTCTTTCCTTGTCTTTCTTGTTCTCTCTCCTCTTCTCTTGCTACGTGTCTAGTCTGCCTCCTCCTCCTCCTCCTCCTACTCCTACTCCTACTCCTACTCCTACTCCTACTCCTACTCCTACTACTACTACTACTACTACTACCACTACCACTACTACCACACTATCTCCCCCACAGGCTTCTACCACATGCTACTGTCCGATATGTTTGACGTGTACAACAGCTCACACCAGAAGAACGTTTGGCAGGATATGACTCGTCCTCTCGCGCATTATTATATATCTTCATCTCATAACACGTAAGTACTGTACCCTAACCCCCCCCCTCCTGTGTATGTATGTGTGTGTGTGTGTGTGTGTAGCTAGTAGAAAGTACGTACATGTGTGTGTGTGTGTGAGTGTCGTGTGTACGGTACAGTTAATTGTTTGTTTATTTTTGAGTTTAATTTAACATACAGTAAATACATTTCAATACAGTATTATCCTTTGTAACAATTTTGTATTAACACGTCTTAACTTAACCAAACACTGTATATAACGTACTCTCTCTCTCTCTCTCTCTCTCTCTCTCTCTCTCTCTCTCTCTCTCTCTCTCTCTCTCTCTCTCTCTCTCTCTCTCTCTCTCTCTCTCTCACAAACACACATACACACACATTATTTACCGAATTTACGATATAACGTCAATTGGCTCATCATCAAGGTTGTACTGTAATAATAATAATAATAATAATAATAATAATAATAATAATAATAATAATGATAATGATAATACTCTCTTCCCTCCCCCCTTCCAGATACCTAACAGGGCATCAGCTGGCAGGGGAAAGCAGTGTGGAAGGGTATATTAGTGCTCTCAAGAAAGGGTGCAGACTGCTGGAATGTAAGTGTGTGTGTGTGTGTGCGTGAGAGAGAGAGAGAGAGAGAGAGAGAGAGAGAGATAATTGTATGTATATATCACCCATTCCTTCTTCTCCCAAAATATTCCCATCAATCCCATCACAGTGGACGTGTGGGACGGGGATGACGGTGAGCCCATCATCTACCACGGCCACACCTTAACCTCCAAGATCAGCCTCGAGGATGTGCTCAAGGACGGGGTGAAGGCCTATGCTTTTGAAGTGTCACCCTACCCTGTCATCCTCTCTATTGAAAACCATCTCTCCTTGGACCAGCAGAGGGTGATGGTGAGGCTGATGGAGAATATACTAGGAGGTGAGGAGGGGGGGGAGGAGGAGGAGGAGGAGGAGTAGTTGGAAGGGAAAGAGAGGAAGGAGGAGGGAGAGAAGAGAGAGAGAGAGAGAGAGAGAGAGAGAGTGTTAAAATCATTATTATTACTGTGATGGAAATTTATTGATGTTATTTTTTTATGCTTAATTTAATTGTTATTCTATTCCCTCCCTTTCCTCCCTCCCTCCCTCCCTCCCTCCGTCCCTCCCTTCCTCCCTCCCTCCCTCCCTCCCTCCCTCCCTCCCTCCCTCCCTACCTCCCTCCTTCCCTCCTTCACCCCGCCCCCCCAGACCTGCTCCTGACAGATACAGTCTCCAAGGATATGGTTGGGTTGCCTTCCCCTGAGGATCTCAAGTACAAGATTATCGTAAGGGGGAAGAAACCACAGGGTAAGAGAGAGAGAGAGAGAGAGAGAGAGAGAGAGAGAGAGTTATGAAATTGAATATAGAGTTAAAGAAATATAGCACACACACACACACATATATATATATATACATACATACAAACATTATACGTACATACACACATACACATACATTCATCCATTTATACATACATACATACATACATACATACATACATCCTTATATATTAGGTTAGGTTAGGTTATACACACACACACACACACACACACACACACACACACACACACACACACACACACACACACACACACACTTATACATTTATTCAATACAGGATCTGATGTAGAATCTGATGATGAAGATGATGACCAAGACACTATTGATTACATTGATAGTGACGATGGTGCCTCACAATCAAAGAAGGTGAGTGTGTGTACGTGTATGTGTGTGTGTGTGTGTACGTGGGGGGATGTGTGTACGTTTTTTTTTTTTTTTTTTTTTTTTTTTTTTTTTTTTTGGGGGGGGGGGGGGGGGTCTGTGTGTACGTGTGTGTGTGTTATTTTTGAAAACTTTGAAATTAGGTTAAAAAAAAATACATATGTTAAATTATGAATGATTTCTTCTTCTTCTTCTTCTTCTTCTTCTTCTTCTTCTTCTTCTTTTTCTCTTCTTCTTCTTCTTCTTCTTCTTCTTCTTCTTCTTCTTCTTCTTCTTCTTCTTCTTCTCTTCTTCTTCTTCTTCTTCTTCTTCTTCTTCTTCTTCTTCTTCTTCTTCTTCTTCTTCTTCTTCTTTCTTCTTCTTCTTCTTCTTCTTCCTTCTTCTTCTTCTTCTTCTTCTTCTTCTTCTTCTTCTTCTTCTTCTTCTTCTTCTTCTTCTTCTTCTTCTTCTTCTTCTTCTTCTTCTTCTTCTTCTTCTTCTTCTTCTTCTCTTCTTCTTCTTCTTCTTCTTCTTCTTCTTCTTCTTCTTCTTCTTCTTCTTCTTTTTTTTACTCCTTTTTTCTACTTTCTTTCTCTTTCTTTTCTCCTCCTCCTCTTCCTCCTCCTCCTCCTCCTCCTCCTCCTCCTCCTCCTCCTCCTCCTCCTCCTCCTCCTCCTCCTCCTATTTATAAGTCAATAATACTAATTCTTTTTTCTTTTATTTTCAAGCTAACATGTTATCTGTATAAGGTACAAACTCTCTCTCTCTCTCTCTCTCTCTCTCTCTCTCTCTCTCTCTCTCTCTCTCTCTCTCTCTCTCTCTCTCTCTCTCTCTCTCTCTTTCTCTCTCTCTCTCTCTCTTTCCAGTAGAGATTAGAGCCAGCTTCCACACACACCTATTAGAGATTAGAAATAGCTCACTTTTATTATTGCTTGGAGAGAGAGAGAGAGAGAGTACAATTTTTACCTCATCAATTTTGTGAGATATCTTAAATTTGTCTCTTTTCAAAATTCTTCAATACATTTCAATATATTAAATTTCTTTATTATTATTATTATTTTTTTTTTTTTATTATTATTGATAGGAAATGTGTGTGTGTGTTTGTGTGTGTGTGTGTGTGTTTGTGTGTGTGTGTTTGTGTGTGTGTGTGTGTGTGTGTGTGTTTGTTTGTTTGTTTGTTTACATATTTAAATTTAGTTCATTCATTATATTTGTCGTAAAATAATGTTTAGAGAAAAATTTCAATTCTAATATTAATAAGAAAAAAATTATTGGTGTCAAGTTGAAATCAATGTTATTTTAATATTTATTTGTTCATTCTCTTTACTTGTTTAATGTTCTTGTTGTTTGACTCCTTCCTTCCTTCCTTCCTCCCTTCCTTCCTTCCTTCCTTCCTTCCTTCCTTCCTTCCTTCCTTCCTTCTTTCTTCCTTCCTTCCTTCCTTCCTTTATCTGTCCTTCAAACTATCTTTATTACTCTCTCTCTCTCTCTCTCTCTCTC
>JAXIVD010010571.1:0-2500 GCA_036785275.1 Cancer borealis
GGGAGTGATTTTTTATCCAATAGACTGGGATTTTTAACAGTACGTGGTGGTGTTAAATGTAACGTTTGGAGATTTAACACAGGTATGAATGGATTTAAGGCTTCTAAGTAATTATACAGAAAATAAAAGGTTTCATTACTATTTTTACTACTACTACTACTACTACTACTGCTACTATTGTTGTTGAAATAATAGTAATACGAATATAGACCTTGTGTGTATGTGTGTGTGTGTGTGTGTGTGTGTCTGTGTGTGTGTGTGTGTGTGTGTGTGTCTGTGTTTGTGTGTGTGTGTGTGTGTGTGTGTGTGTGTGTGTGTGTGTGTGTGTGTGTGTGTGTGTGTGTGTGTGTGCGTGTGTGTGCGTGTGTGTGAGTGTGTGGTCAGAAGAGCCGCTGAGACATGCATGAGGCAAGTACATAGTGGGTGACGGCGGAGGCTCGTAAACACTGCAGCCGTCGTGAGGGTGGATGAGGAGCACGCATGGGGCATGGGTGGTGACGGGGGGTGAGGAGAGAAAGAAAAAGAGAGAGAGAGAGAGAGAGAGAGAGAGAGAGAGAGAGAGAGAGAGAGAGAGAGAGAGAGAGAGAGAGAGAGAGAGAGAGAGAGAGAGAGAGAGAATCTAATTAAGAATAACTAAGTATTCCCCACAACACTTCATGCAAAACTTCTACATTTAACGTCATACCTCATAACACCACCACCATCACCTTCACCTTCACTTCACCATCTCCTTCACCTTCTCCTTCTCCTCCTCCACCACAACGACACACACACAAAAAAAAAAAAAAAAACCACAAAAAACAAGCAGACCAAGTAATGAAAACCACAACCACCACCACCACCACCACCATCACCACACAATCAAATAATAATTATAAAAAGAAAAGTAAATAGAATCGACTCAAATCACGTGAAAGAAAACACCATCCTCCCCACCACCATACTAATTCTGGATGACCTCAATCAGGGAGGGTAAAAAAAAATAGCATTACGTCACAGAGTTAACAGTGCCATTCATCCTACGAGTAAAAGTGGTAATGAAGGCAGAAAAGGAGGGAGGGAAGGAAGAGCAAGGAAAGAAAAGAGGATAGGAGGGAAGGAAGAGCTGGGAAAGAAAGAAAGAGGGTAAGAGAGGGCAGTCACATCACCCTGCAGGCAATCTCAGTCGTCGCCACTTGAGAGGGTGAGAGGGACGGCAAGTGATTACAAAGTGACTTTCTTTATGATCACCCAGAGTCACATAAAGCAAGGCTAACAAGTCTGCACGAGTGGGGCGCAGCTAGATAGATAGATAGATAGATAGATAGAGAGAGAGAGAGAGAGAGAGAGAGAGAGAGAGAGAGAGAGAGAGAGAGAGAGAGAGAGAGAGAGAGAGAGAGAGAGAGAGAGAGAGAGAGAGAGAGAGAGAGAGAGAGAGAGAGAGAGAGAGAGAGAGAGAGAGAGAGAGAGAGAGAGAGAGAGAGAGAGAGAGAAAAAAAAAATAGACACTCAGACCAACGAATAGAAAGAATCACGCAGCTTGGCAGAGAAGAGACACAGAAAAAGTACCTTATCTAGCCCTTCAAAACAATGCTGCCTGTACCCCGGAGTTTGGTAGAGAGAAAGACAAGGCTATTATTCCTCTAGAAAACACATTTTTTAGATATTTTTTTGAACACTTTATCCGCTGAATCTAGTATTTTTCTTTCCTCTGAAACCTTCCCTCTTTTCTTTCCCATCGTATGTTACCGGAATGAGTTGGATGAGTGTTGGTGGGTGGATGGTTGGGTGAGTGGGGTTGGTGGGTGCTGGGTTCACCTACTTATTGCGTAGGTTGTTCATGCCACGCCCTCATTAGCAAGGTTTCGACAAAGTGGATTGTGGGTAAGGAGTGAGTGTATGTGCGTGTGCGTGATGCTTCTACCTTGTGCTCTGCTTACCTTTTCCTGACTACATGACGTGTGCTTACTCTTGGGTGCGATAGGTAGTTTGTGTGAGTTTGATTTGTTTTGTGTGTGTTTGTATGTGTATATATGTGTGTGTTTGTATAAGTTCCCCTCTAGTATGACTGTATGATGATGTGTTTTTATGATTTGTTTATTTTTATTTCTCTCTCTCTCTCTCTCTCTCTCTCTCTCTCTCTCTCTCTCTCTCTCTCTCTCTCTCTCTCTCTCTCTCTCTCTCTCTCTCTCTCTCTCTCTCTCTCTCTCTCTCTCTCTCTCTCTCTCTCTTCTCTTCTTCTTCTTCTTCTTCTTACTGGTGTTCATGTTGATTATGCTTAATGAGAGAGGATTGAGGCGCAAAAAACACACTTAAGATTAGCTTACACGAGAATCATGCCAGGTAGAGTCATGCGTTGGGTGGGTCAGGGAGGGCAGACTCTTGGCTCTAATCTGGGTCAGTATCATCTAATCTGGGTTAGTATTACGTTTTAGGGGGAAAGATTAATGGAGATGAAACCACTGAAAAAGAACAGTTTATCTTTTTTTATCTTTTCTTCGCGTGTTTATCTATGCTTCAT
>JAXIVD010010571.1:7500-13072 GCA_036785275.1 Cancer borealis
GGGACCCTGAGCTGCTATGCCCGACCGCTAGCCACTAGACCACCTGGTGTGTCAGTGGTTTCTCTTATTTGGATGAGTCGACAGGTGTAGAATGGAAACTGAAAAAACAATGAGCTCGTCAACCCAACTTGTGTGAAAGTGTTGGAATGGAAAAAACTTGTTGAAACATTGAAAACCTGTTTTGTTAATCATTCTGAATAATTAATTCTAGACATTTGATATTCTGTCGAAAGCAAAGAAGTCGTTTACAAACAACTTGAATGAAATTGTAGATTCGAGTTGTCAGTACGAAAGGTGAGAATACACTGAATATATGTAAGGTCACTAATGGATGGTATACTCGTACAGAGTGGGTGGCAGAACAGAAACTTGTTTAAACGAGATATGTATTTGCTTCAGCACTAAAGGCTGATCACACTCTCCATCACGCCAAGATTCGTCAGCGTCCCGTCAGATATGACATTGTATTGACATCACCCTTCACGGTTCTGTTCAGTTCGCTCTCAATTATTAACGATCATAGCTCATAATATTTCAAGCTTACATAAACTTGCATCAGTTGCACTATTATTGTAAGCAAAGAAAGCAGAACCAACGTAAAGGTGAAGAACCGTTTGGTGCGAACGCTTCCATTTGATTACACGGATAATATATTGAGGCAAAAGTGACGTGAAAATATGAGAGTTAAAATGAACCTCAAAATGTTTCTTGTACTTTATTGATACAATCGTCTGTCCCAAGAATACCCACGTGTCCCACAACAACATTACGAAGGATTGTACACGTAGCCTTAACAAGACGAATAGGAACATCAACTCGATTTTTCTTTGTCGTTCCATACATTTCTGACATATTGCACCATCAAATATTCAATGCTTTCGTCTGTCGATGTACCTTTTCAATCTTGCACGATCATGACATGGACTAACGACCAGCTGACATGGTATTTTCACACATTCATCTGGACTTGGAATTACATCTATATGACGCCAACCAAGGCTCTCAGACGAGGATTTTGTTACTTAGATAAGCTGGTCAATGAGGTGGAGTTCAGTTTTGCTCTCAAGCTTTGAGAGAGGAAAAGTGTAATGGTGCTTCTATATGACTGATTATACCTATTATAGTAATTGTATTTCATGATAAAGATAGTTTTGTTAGTGCTATTGATGTATTTGTTGATATAAGTAGTAGTGGTGATGGTGATGGAGGTGATGGTGGTTGTAGAAAGTAGTTGTAGCAATAGTAGTAGTAGTATGATAGTAATAGTAATAGTGGTTGTGGTGGTAGTATTAGTGGTATTCGTAGCAGTAATAATAATGATGATAATAACTATAACAGCATAGTCAGTGAATAGTTACATACATACAACGACAAAGGGTTCTGATAGCAATGATACAGGACAGTCTAGGTGGCTCCTCCTAAGGGAAATAGTTCATACTTTGTTTGGTCAAGGTTGTGTTGCCTACTACGCTCTTACACACACACACACACACACACACACACACACACACACACACACACACACACACACACACACACACACACACACACACACACACACTCACACGAGAGACGCAATAGTGTGACAGTCGCTCAATTTCTTGTACCACCGAAAAGGCCGAAGGAAAGGTCATCTCTCTCGCTGTTCCTGAGAGGCTCTTCTCATTCTCTCTCTCTCTCTCTCTCTCTCTCTCTCTCTCTCTCTCTCTCTCTCTCTCTCTCTCTCTCTCTCTCTCTCTCTCTCTCTCTCTCTCTCTCTCTCTCTCTCTCTCTCTTTTTCTCTTTCTCTTGTTCCCGTCAATATTAGGAGGTAGGTACAATATCCCCTTCTATTCGTTTTCTGGAATAAGGGAAACACCTTTTGATTTTTTGAGTGAATACACTGGTTGAGGTTTTTGTGTTTTATATTTTATAACACTTGCTTTTACAACACACACACATAGAAAAGGACAGTTTGTTGAGAGTTTACAATGACTTCGAATGGATGATCAGTCTGAGGTTCAGGTCCTTTATTCAAGCATAACACACACTTACGTCTTCACACTTTTAGGATATGCTAGCTTCTCCTGCGGGCCCAGCTACCGTCCGGCAGGAGGGTAGTTGCTCAGTGCCAGCCTTGTGAGATAAGAATAAGAAATGAGACGTCACTTAAAAAATCTAACCCGCGCTACTAACAGGTGGAGGCTGGCCACCTAAGCCCTAAGGCCTCCATTAAGCCTACCGGCGCCACAGGTAAAGGATAAAAATATTGGAAAAAAATAGCTCAACTTCACAAACATGTCAAGAAATATAATAAGAAACGAAAATTTTTATTTCACTGCAGCTGGTACATTATTCATGATTGTCATCAATAATGATATACATGTTCAGGGGAGCGATAACCCTGATGAATAATGAACAAGAGGTAATGTGGAAGGGAAGCAATGCCACAATTCTCTTGATGGAAAGGTTAACTGAAGTGGCTGAGGAAAGTTATAAAAGTATTGCCATTTATGTGTTTTATGGCGATATGATCGATATATATATATATATATATATATATATATATATATATATATATATATATATATATATATATATATATATATATATATATATATATATATATATATATATATATATATACCCCACCATTTGAAGAAAATAAAACTAAATTAAATAGAAATAAAATATTAATCTCGACACACACACACACATACACACACACACACACACACACACACACACACACACACACACACACACACACACACACACACACACAGCTCATTACCGTGCGAGGGAGAGCTGCAGTGTCAGCTACACGTACAATTATTAATCCCGCTCTAATTGTTTACCGTTTCCTTTTACTTGGTAGTGACAATAAACCAGGCGCGAACCTGTGCTTGGTGTTGCCTGTGTTGGGTGGGGGCGATGAGGGAGCAGGTGATGAGGGGCTGCTGAGGACGGTGAGTCTCCCTTCTCCTCATTAATGATCATCCACAATGCTATTTTTCTATCTTTAAATACGAGGAAATTACATGCGTGGCCGGTCAGTGGTTGTAATTGAAATCAAGGTATTGTGTATTGCGTGTCTTTGTTATTTGTTGGAATTTAGTGTCGGATAAAGGGTGCAGAACATGGTGTGTGTGTGAATGTGTGTGTGTGTGTGTGTGTGTGTGTGTGTGTGTGTGTGTGTGTGTGTGTGTGTGTGTGTGTGTGTGTGTGTGTGTGTGTGTGTGTGTGTGTGTGTGTGTGTGTGTGTGTGTGTTAGATTGGGGCGGGGTGAGGTAGGTGGTTGCGAGGACAGAGGGAAGCAAGATAATAATTACAGCTTCAGCAGCACAAAGCATCAAGAAGTATTGGCAGCCATGACACAAAGCATCACACCACTGCAGGACAAAGGCTTCCTCTCAACCTTCTTGTATCACTTGTGTTCGCTGTTCTTCCGTCCTCCTTCACTCGGGCGAACGTGCTCCTCTGCTATTTCTGTCGTCGCTGTCTGCCTCGCCACCGTTTTCCTCTCTTACGTTGCATTTTCTCTCTGTCTTTATGCATATATTCATCTTTTAGGCTAACTTGTTCATATTTTTTGCGATTTTCTAACGTAAGATTGGCTTTTTAGTAACATTTTTGTCCTTGAAAAAAAATCATTAATACACATGCATACATACACACACAAACAGACACAGACACAGACACATACACAGACAATGCAGACACGTTCTCTACTCACCACCACCACCACAACCATAAATGGCGCCAATACCATCGTAACTACCACTACTACCACCTTGGTAATTAGTCGTTTGCGTCAGATGAGACAAGCGAAACTCGAGAACTTCGTGGTCACAAAGCTAGACCACCTCAGGTTAAACTCCACGACACACCTGCCTTACCTAGTGGTACCTCACAACCTCCTCACACCTCCTCTTCCCTTGTCTTCACCTCCCCCTCACGCCTCCTCTCCTCTTGTCTTCACCTCCCTCCATTCCACACTTGCTTTCCTCACAACCTGTCATTCGTTCTTTATTTTCCTTTCTTCTCTGCATTTACTGCCTCTTATACTTGAGCTACAGTGAAATGGAATTAGAATATATAGATGTAGGAATGGAAAAAGTGCACCTTTATTTTTTCACACAACGTAAATCATCTCCATAGGTATAAGAGTTATTTGAAAGGCAACAACAACAATCGATAGATGTTATTGAGATGCATAACCTTATTTACATGCATTTATCCTGTAGGAGTAATATTTTCGTAGTAAAATGGGAAAAACTACTGTTCGATCTCAATTATGGTGGAATTTACGGGCCACAAAATCGAAAATTCAGCTTCAGCTAGAGGGAATGGTGGGTAGGGGAGGAACCTTCCAATGTGCTGTCCTTTTTTTCTTTACCAAGTAGATACTATAGTAGTTGAGTGTATCCACAAAGAGAGCTTCGTTAGGTTCAGTAGGACTGTTGTTGTCTATTTTTCCTTTATGTTATATACTATATACTCTCTTCCTCCCCTCCCTCACTTTCCTCTCTTTCCAACTGTCCTTCCCTCTTCCTTGTTCTTGCCATTCTCTCTTAACACTACACCTGCCTTGCTAGTGTTTCGTGTTGGACTTTTTATTCATTTGTCTCTGTCTGTGTGTTTGTCTGTCTCTGTCTGTGTTCTGTCTTTGTCCGTTCGTCTCTCTCTCGCTCTTTCGCTCTCTTTCTCTCTCTCTCTCTCTCTCTCTCTCTCTCTCTCTCTCTCTCTCTCTCTCTCTCTCTCTCTCTCTCTCTCTCTCTCTCTCTCTCTCGCTCGCTCGCTCGCTCGCTCTCTCTCTCTCTGTCTCTGTCTCTGTCTCTGTCTCTCTCTCTCTCTCTCTCTCTCTCTCTCTCTCTCTCTCTCTCTCTCTCTCTCTCTCTCTCTCTCTCTCTCTCTCTCTCTCTCTCTCTCTCTCTCTCTCTCTCTCTCTCTCTCTCTCTCTCTCTCTCTCTCTCTCTCTCTTTCTCTCTCTCTCTCTCTCTCTCTCTCTCTCTCTCTCTCTCTCTCTCTCTCTCTCTCTCTCTCTCTCTCTCTCTCTCTCTCTCTCTCTGTCTCTCTCTCTCTCTCTCTCTCTCTCTCTTCTCTCTCTCTCTCTCTCTCGTGTGTGTGGGTATGCATGCATGTACAAAATTGTGCATGTATACCATATTTCTTTCATGCAAGGACGTTCATAATATGAAGGTAAAGTTTCCATTAAAACACACACACACACACACACACACACACACACACACACACACACATACACACACACACACACACACACACACACACACACACACACACACACACACACACCACACACAGACACACACACACACACACACACACACACACACACACACACACACACACACACAAGAGGCCTTCGTCAGCTCGTATTCCTGTCGCTCTTTTCTGCTCATAAAAAATTGTTATTCAGACCCACAATGCACTGCGACAGAGACGAACAGCTGCATTCCCCTCACCCGTGTCTCTAGTATGCAGTTCTTATTTTCTATTCCTTGACCTGTTTCCGCAATTTTTCTTTGTTTGCTCCTCTTCTATTTTCTATTTCTCCATCTATCTATCC
>JAXIVD010010572.1:0-5000 GCA_036785275.1 Cancer borealis
CATGGCGCATACACTACTGCCAGAGCGTAATAAGGTAAGCATAAAGATGTATGATTGGAGGGGTAATGTTAGTATTCATACTGGCTGGCTGAGCACCTCGAGGCCAGACCAATTTAGACAGTAGTTGAAGGAAATAAATGTCTGTGTGTATGGTGTTGGGTACTATTTTTTTTACTCTTTGTCTATTTCTCCATTTATTTTTTTCCTTCTCTCGCTATATATGTGTTTTATTTATATCTTATTATTGTAAGAATAGTTATTAATATTTATTTTCCTGTTTTGATCTCTGTTTTCTCTATGGTTTCAGCATCAGTGAAGAGTGAAGGAAAGAAGGAAAAGAGGAAGGAAGGAAAGTGTAAAAGATAAGAAGGAAGGAAGGAAGGAAGGAAGGAGGGAGAGGGGAGGAAGGAGGGAAGGAGGGAGAGGAAGGAAGGAAGGAAGGAAGGAAGGAAGGAAGGAAGGAAGGGAGGGAAGGTTGATGAGGATATGAAAGTAACATTACAGAACATGGATTTGAAGGAAGGTAGGAACGAGTAAGCTACCTGTGTGTGTGTGGTGTGTTGTGTGTGTGTGTGTGTGTGTGTGTGTGTGTGTGTGTGTGTGTGTGTGTGTGTGTGTGTGTGTGTGTGTGTGAATGTATGCGTGAGTGAGTGTAAGAAGTGAAAAAGTAAACAACAACAGCAACACAAAAACAAAATAAAATAGAAGAAACGAGAGAAATCAAAACCAAAAGGAAGAGAAAAAAAAAAAAAGGGATAAAGAAAAAAAAACAAAAACAAAATAAAACAAAACAAGTAAAAAAAAACAACTAAATAAATAACAATAATAGAAAACAAAATAAAAAATATATAAATAATTGACACAAGGCTGGTAGGTAGAGTCTGGTCGTAGCTACTGAGACAAAGACCAACAAGAAGAAGAGGAGGAGGAGGAAGAAGAAGAAGGAAGAAGAGGAAGAGGTCAGTGGATGGAAGTGTGTGTCTGATGTGTCCTCAAAGCAATCTAGGAACAACATCCCTTCTGTCCTAGAGTCGCAATGAAGGCCAGACACTTGCCAGGCGGTTCTCCCTCCAAGTAAGTAGTAGTAGTAGTAGTAGTAGTAGTATAGTAGTAGTAGTAGTAGTAGTAATAGTAGTAGTAGTAGTAGTATGATTAAGTTAGGTTAGGTTGGGTTAGTAGTAGTAGTAGTAGTATAAAGAAGAGTAATAGTAGTAGTAATAGTTTAGTTATATTGTGTTATGTTATGTTAGGTTAAGTTAGTAGTAGTAGAAGTAGTAGGTTAGGTTAGGATTGCAATAGTATTAGTAGTAAGTTAGGTTAGGTGAGGTGAGGTTAGGTTAGGTTTGTAGTAGTAGTAGTAGTAGTAGTAGTAGTAGTAGTAGTAGTAGTAGTAGTAGTAGGTTAGGTTAGGTTTCCATCACCAATAGTAATGAATGATCCCTTTTCTCTTATCTTTAACAATCAAATGAAATATAATCACAAGCCTTTCATGTGTTCCCAAAAGAGTCTGTTTTCCCGCTGCGTCCTTCACCTTTGACCTACTCTCACTCACTCACTCACTCACTCACTCACTCACTCACTCACTCTCTCTCTCTCTCTCTCTCTCTCTCTCTCTCTCTCTCTCTCTCTCTCTCTCTCTCTCTCTCTCTCTCTATCTCTCTCTCTCTCTCTCTCTCTCTCTCGCTCTCTGAAGTATCAATATTACCTTACTCAAAACTCCTCTCCACCCACCCACACACCTACACACACACACACACACACACACACACACACACACACACACACCTTTTTCCCTCACTATTTCCACCATTAATCCCTCACTATTCCACCATTAATCCCTCACTATTTCCACCATTAATCCCTCACTATTTCCACCATTAATCCCTCACTATTTCCACCATTAATCCCTCACTATTTCCACCATTAATCCCTCACTATTTCCACCATTAATCCCTCACTGTTTCCACCATTAATCCCTCACTATTTCCACCATTAATCCTTCACTATTTCCACCATTAATCCCTCACTATTTCCACCATTAATCCCTCACAACTTCAATCAATAATCCCTTTTCCAGCCGTCATCAATTCTTGGGCCTGGAGATGGGGAGGACACGGCAGCAGCGGCAGCAGCAGCCCATTACACACCAGCAGTAGTGGAGGAGGAGCAGGAACCAGCGGTGGGGCAGGAGGAGGAGCGGGAGGAGGTGGACCAGGAGAAGGAGGAGGAGGAGGAGGAGGAGGTGGTGGTGGTAGAGGCAGTGGAGCTTCAGGGGAGCGGCGGTGGGGCGGGTACGAGTGGTGGAGCTGAGACGCAGAGCTCAAGACGGTACCGGGTAGTGGTGATGGGCGCCGCTAAGGTCGGCAAAACAGCGATCATTAACCAGTTCTTGTACGACACCTTTACCAACAAGTACACCAGAACAGTGGAGGAGATGCACCATGGGGAGTATGAGTGAGTAGGTGGGGGTTGGGGTGAGCTGGGGTTGGTGGGGAGGGGAGTTAGTGTGGTGTTGGGGTTGTGTTGGGGAGGAGGTGAGAAAGAGAGGAGAGAAGGGAATATTTGTATAAGGCAGGTAAGTGAAGTTGGGGTGAGCAGGGGTGGGTGGGGAGGGTAGTTAGTGTGTGTTCCTAGGGTTGTGTTGGGGAGGAGGGAGGGAGGAGGGAGGAAGAGGGACGAGGGAGGAGAGAGGAGGGAGAAGATGGGAAAGAGAGGAGAGAAGGGAACATTTCTATGAGGTAGGTACGTGGAATTGGGATGAACTGGGGTGGGTGGGAGGAGGGAGGAGACAAGAAAGCAAGGAGAGGAGAAAATGTGTGTGGTTGGTAAGGCAGGGATGTGTTAGATGATATTAGAAATGAGTTGAGGTAATTTAATTGAGACGTGATTGAAGACTGTGTTAAGGAGGATTAGGGAAGGTAAGGAGTGAGGAGAATACATGAAGGTAAGGGATGATAGAAGGGTGAATTAGGGGTTAGGTATGAGGTTAGGGGAAGAAGAGAAGGTAAGGGTATAAGGAAGGTCAGTTAGTGAGGAAATATGTGAGGATGAGGATTGTAATGATGACCACCACCACCACCACAACCACTATCATCATCATCATCACTTCAAGAATTCAATGTGGAAGAAGCAGCATGTGGTGGTGGTGGTGGTGGTGGTCATTGCCCCCAAAACAAAAGAGGACATGAACATTATACGAGAGCGTCTAAGGAACCCTAAATGACATGGATTTACGCCTGGACTGTAACACTACCATTCTGTTTTCCTTAATGGCTGGGAAGGGAAGGGAAGTGAAGACCATTGAAACACCAACAACAACAACGACAACAACAACAACAACAACAACAACGCTCTTAGTACCACCATCGCCTTCATCTTCCTTAAAAGCATCAAGTTACACACACACACACACACACACACACACACACACACACACACACGAAGAAGCAGGAACAGTGCTATTAATATCATGGAAATAAACTCCTTTTCTGACCACTAGTAAGTTAAGACAGTCTAGAGTGAATAGTGTTCCGTTAATTAAGTGTAATATTAATCCTCGTTGTGGGAATAGAAAACGAGGAAGGTATCTGGCTTTGTATTGATAGAGAACCATCAATGAGATACACTAAAACCACCTTCCCCTCACGCCACACCACCACACCACACCACACCACCCCTCACCCCATTCCACCACACCACACCACACCACCCTCAGAGCTGGATTACGAGCACCCACGCACGTACACTAGTCTGGTCGATGTCCCTTGCTGCTCCATCCTCCCTCCCTCTCCCTCTATCCTTCTCTCCTTCCTCACAGCATCCCGAGCAGACTCTGGGAAGCAAACCAACACACACACACACACACACACGAGGACAAAAAACGTGGGTCATGCGTAGTATTTTATGACTCTTAAACAACCCAAAGCACTTTCGAGTCCTAGCCAGCCCAACACAAGCCTATAATCAGCCCAACCCAACCCAACCCAGCTTAACCTAGCCTAACCCAAGTCAAGCCAGCCCAACACAAGCCTATAATCAGCCCAGCCTAACCCAGCCCAACACAAGCTTATAAACAACCCAGCCTAACCCAGGCCAACACAAGCCTATAATCAGCCCAGCCCAACACAAGCCTATAAGCCCAAGTCCCTCGTCCAACTGCCTGACAGTGTAGCGGCGAGGAAGGAGCAAGAAAGGCGTAACACATAAACATACATTCCAGACTGACCCTCACGAAGACTACTTGCTTGTTGAGCTTTTGTGTGAGTCACGTACCAAGTTATAGTATTGACAAGCCATGGATAATACACAACACGCACGCACGCACACACACATACATACACACGCGCGCAGACATACACACACATACACACACACACATACATACACGTTCTCGTCTTTGCGTATAGTCACCATGAATACTTATATGAATAACTACGAACTCTCTCTCTCTCTCTCTTTCTCTCTCTCTCTCTCTCTCTCTCTCTCTCTCTCTCTCTCTCTCTCTCTCTCTCTGTCAACCTACTGCATTACATTATCTTTCTTTATTATTTTTCTTTCTTTTTTCTTTCTTTCTTTCTTTCTTTCCCTCTTCCCCACCATAAAAAAAAAAAATTTTCAATGAAGTCAGCTTGCGGGTTGAGTTAATTAATGCAGAGCGAAGTTAAGTTTGAACCGACCGGAAAAAAAAAAACAAAAAAAAAAAACATCTACACGTACCAGTGGGTCCTCATTAACTTTGATGAGGGGGGGAGAGGGAGAGGGAGGGGGAGGGGGAGGAGGGAGGGGAGATGAGGGTAAATGGGTGGATGACGGGCAAACAGGTGGGATGAGGGGAGAGGAAGGGAGGGATTAAGGGGAAAGGAGGGAAGGGGAGGGGAGGAAAGAGAGAGGGATAGAGAAGGATTAGGTTAGGGAGGGAGGGGAAGGATTAGGTTAGGGAGGGAGGGGGAGAGAAAGGGAGGGAAGGATAGAAAGAAGGTGGGAGGGAAGGAGGGAGGGAT
>JAXIVD010010572.1:10000-13071 GCA_036785275.1 Cancer borealis
ACGTAAAACTTGAAACTAAACGTGAATCTTGAAACTAAACTTGAAACTAAACTTGAAACTAAACGTAAAACTTGAAACTAAACGTGAATCTTGAAACTAAACTTGAAACTAAACGTAAAACTTGAAACTAAACGTGAATCTTGAAACTAAACTTGAAACTAAACTTGAAACTAAACGTAAAACTTGAAACTAAACGTGAATCTTGAAACTAAACTTGAAACTAAACTTGAAACTAAACGTAAAACTTGAAACTAAACGTGAATCTTGAAACTAAACTTGAAACTAAACGTAAAACTTGAAACTAAACGTGAAACTTGAAACTGAACGTGAAACTTGAAACTAAACATGACTTACCAGAACGCTCGTGAAGTTCGGAAACGTACTACATGATGCTTCTGAAACAGAAAACAAAACAAAATGAAACTCGTGAATGAAACTGAACATAGGAATACAAAAAAAAAAAAACTTGCAATGAAAAGAAAACATCAACCCAACTGGAAAAAAAATATTATGAAAAGTGTTGAAAGAATAAACGAAACTCTTAATCAACATGGATTCAAAATATAACTTCTGAAACATAGATGAAACTGTTAGAAAAGGTATATTTGAACCTATTATATATACGTTAAAGTTAAACAGAAGAACATCAACACATCAACCTTCACGTATAAATCAACGCAACAGCCTTCCTTCTTTCCTTCCTTTACTTCCTTCCTTCTCTTCCCTTCCCTTCCTTTCCTTTCCTTTCCTTTCCTTTCCCTTCCCTTCCCTTCCCTTCTTTTCCTTCCCTTCCTTCTCTTCCCTTCCCTTCCTAATTTCCTCCCTGTCTGCCTGCCTGCCTTCCTTCCTTCCTTCCTTTGCCTTCCTTCCCTTCTGTGATCAATGTGGAATTAGAAAGTTAAAGCAACAATAGTGTATATATGTATGTGTGTACGTATGATATGTATGTATGTATGTATGTATGTATGTATGTATGTGTAACGCTAACGAACCTTCCCTCGTTTTCTTTGGAGAGTGAGGTAGTCTTTAGAAAACGAATAATAAGTGAAAATTAACGAAAGCAATGAAAGAATACGTAGGTAGGAAAGCAGTAACTTAAAAAAAATAAAAAGGAATATAAATAGTCCTGTAGAAAAAAAAATAATAAAAGAAAGAGCCAACGATAAGATGAAGAACAACAACAACAACAACAACAACAACAACAACAACAACAACAACAACAACACAAAAAACAAGAATAAGTACAAAAAGAAATAGATGATGAAGAAGAAAAGGAAGAAAAAATAGATCAACTCAACACACACACACACACACACACACACACACACACACACACACACACACACACACACACACACACACACACACACACGCATACAAAAAGATTAAAACAAAAATCAGGAAATAAGTTATCCTTTCGCATCACACAAAAAAAAAAAAAAATAATAATAATAATGATAAAACAGACTCCATATTCTCATTAGTTAATCTCACTGCTACCGGAAAGCAGCATTATAGAGAAAAAAAGTAGGAGGAAAAAAAGTAGAATAAAGTAAGAGGGAAAAAGAACTGCCTGAGCTCGCTTTCTGAAGTTACTGAAGGAAATTAAGTAAAAGATAAAAAAACGAAGAGAGAGAGAAGAGAGAGAGAAGAGAGAGAGAGAGAGAGAGAGAGAGAGAGAGAGAGAGAGAGAGAGAGAGAGAGAGAGAGAGAGAGAGAGACAGAGAGAGAGAGAGAGAGAGAGAGAGAGAGGAGAGAGAGAGAGAGAGAGGAGAGAGAGAGAGAGAGAGAGAGAGAGAGACAGAGAGTAAACGAGAGCAGACAGGTAGACAGAACCACGCTAGACAATACTTCCTTTTGTTCTGCAGTAGAGGAGAAGAAGAAGAAGAAGAAGAAGGAGAAGGAGGAGGAGGAGGAGGAGGAGGAGGAGGAGGAGGAGGAGGAGGAGGAGGAGGAGGAGGAGGAAGAGGAAGGTTAATAATTTGGGTGCGTTTACTAGTGACCATAACTTGAAAGGAAATTGTGCCCCATCACGTGATATCCTCCCTGTCTCCTCCTCTTTCCTCCTCCTCCTTCCCTCACGCAACACAACACACGCAACACACGCAACACCAACAGAGACTTTAATAAAAATAAAAAACACTCAATTAAAGAAAAAATAATAATAAAAGAAATACTAAATAAAAAAATATATAAATAAAATAAAAAAATACACGCTTATCATGTCTGAATAATAAATTTAACACACACACACACACACACACACACACACACACACACACACCAAGAGAAAAATTATAGATAAGTGATAAAAAAAAAAAATTTAAACAAAACTGATAAAAAAAAAAAAGACTGACGATACGACACGAAACAAATAAAGAAAATAAAGAGAAAAAAAATAAATAAATAAAAAATAGAAGAGCAACACTAAGAAAATAAAGAAATAAAAAAAAAACTAACAGGAAAAAACAGAAACTTGCATTGTAGAGCAAGAAAAAAAAAAAAAAAAAAAAAAAAAAAAAACACGTATAGAAAAAAATAAAAGGGAAATTACGTATAGATAAATAAAATAAATAAAATAAATAAACATAAAAACACATGGGAACAAAAAACAGAAATACGAAGAAAAAAAAAAAAAAGTCGAACTACATTAAACTATATTCACTTTTTATCACTATTATCGCTTCTTGCTTTTTTTTTTTTTTTTTTTTTTTTTTTTTTTTTTTTCCATGCTCTTCGTCTCTCCCCCTCCACCTCGTCCTCCTCCCCCTCGTCCTCCTCCTCCACTAAGCTTTACTCGTTCCACGCCTTACCTATAATCGCGAAGGACACTGAACACACGTAGTCATTATTAATCCAGGAAATAAAATCTACTACAATGACGTTACAAGAGAACCCAATCAACCCACCAATCACCTGTCGATCCCACGTCCAACAACCAATAGAAGACCGCCCTCAACGCTTGGACTCCCTTCTTCCACCAATCACAGGGCTGGACTACTTAACTTAACTTACTCCTGCTATTCGCTCATTGGTTGCCTGTGATGTCCTCTTGTGTGTGTCACTGTCCT
>JAXIVD010010573.1:5000-13070 GCA_036785275.1 Cancer borealis
TGGGAGTTTCTCTGAGGGCAAATAGAGTAGGAGTTAAATACCTGTGCCACTCACGTGGTTTCTCGCTGCAGAGCTTTCTCAGCATGGCTTTCAGGGGACCGTGCAGTCTTTCAATGCGACCGTTACCACTAGGGTGATAAGGCGTGGTGAAGATCGGCTTGAAACCCAGTAGTTGATGTAATTCCTGCATCAGAGCTGAAGTGAATTGGGTTCCACGATCGGACAGGACTTCACGAGGGATGCCAACTCGGGAGAAGATGGTGAGAAGAGCTTCAGCCACTGAGATCGAGTCAACATCTTTCAGTGGCAGGGCTTCAGGGAAGCCTGTGGAAAAGTCGATGAGGGTATACCTGTGTCCGGCGGAGGAAGACGGGGAGAGTGGTCCAATTAGGTCGATGGCAACACGAGCAAAGGGCTCGGTAACGATGGGTATAGGCTGAAGGGGAGCTGGTCTCACTCGCCCCTTTTGAGAGAAGCGCTGGCACTTGTCACAGGAACGGCAGTGTACCCTGATGTCAGTACCCATCCCAGGCCAGAAAAATTGGTCTGTGACTTTCTGTTCCGTTTTGCGATGGGAATGGTGACCAGCTAAAGGGTTCTCATGTGCTACATTTAACACAATAGGCCGGCACTTACGTGGAACAACCAAACATAACTTTCCCACCTTCTCTAGACGCCGTGAGGTGAGGCACTTCCTGTAGAGGAGTCCTTCGTGGAAGAGGAACTGGAAGGTGGAGTTGTTCCGAATTTGGTCGATTTCTCCTGTTGCAGCCTTGGCTCGTGCGATAGTCAGTGTATCGCATGACATCTGGAGACGAGCAAACTCCTCAGGGATGACAGACAGTGGCTGGATATCAGGAAGATGAAGGGGATGAAGGCGCTTCATCCTAGCCGTCGAGGCTCGAGTTTCCACTACACATACCTGTGGGGAAGTAGAAGAGGCTAGAGAGAGCGGGTAGACAGGGGCTGACTTGACAAAGCCCTGGACTGGAGATGCAATATCGTTGGAAGCCAAAGTTGGTTCAGAAGCTGGAGGCCGATCACCGTAGTCGAAGGTAGGGTATGGCTCCTTAGGAACCCGTACCCCAGGGACATCACCAATCAAGACGCTGGCAAACTTGATGGGAGCCCGGACTACGTCAGTCCAGCCCTCAAAGTAGGGACAACTGATGTAACAGTGGAGGACAGGGAAGATGTCAACCCGCCCCAGGTAGTCGGCCACTTGACACCGGTGGCAGTTGGTAAGGTCGGCATCAGGAAGAACTTCGTCTGTAACGACAATGCAGGTACACCCAGAGTCTCTAAAGATGGAAGAAGTCCAAGAGCCATTAACAGTACCTGCAACAAGGGGTCGAGGAACACGGTGCTCAGAGAGGCAAAATCCTACCGTGAAGAGTTGAGATGGATGATTCTCTTTGAAGGCCCGTGGATTCTTGAGATACCGGGGCCTGATGTGGCCTAACTCACCACAGCCATGACACTTGATGGTGGAGGAAGTAGTCGGTGTGGATGACGGGGAAACTGGTAGTGAAGTCTTCCACGTGGGCTTCAAGGGTCGTGGAGCAGACTTGGCCGAAGATCGACTAGAGGGGTGTGCAGAGGTCCAATTATCACCTAACTGGACTGCGCTGTCGAGAGACGAGGGTCTGTGTTCTTTAATAAAAGTACGGAGGTCAGGACTCAAAGAAGCCAAGAACTGGTCCAGTACCATGAAGTTTTTTAGGGAATCAAAGTCTTCCTGAACGCTAGAAGCCTCCAACCAGCTCTGGAATAGACGAGTCAAATTAACAGCAAACTGGGTGTAATTTTCTCCGTCTCTAATCTTGGCATTGCGGAAGTCGAGGCGATATCCGTCTGAAGTCTTCTTGAATCCTGCCAGCAAGGACTTCTTCAGCGCGTCGTAATCACTGGTAATCTCAGGAGAGAGGGAGACATACAATTTTGCAGCTTTTCCTGTCAACAGACACCCTAACTTGACAGCATACGTACCCACGTCGAGCTGTAACAGCTCTGCTACTCTCTCAAAGCGAGTGAGATAGGTAGCGATATCTTCTCCGTTCTGATACACTGGAAGGCGAGGACGAGCAGCTGCCTCAGGGATGGTAAGAGTGTCAGGCTTACCTTGCGCGGACAGACGCATTCGTTCAGTTTCAGCTGCAAGCCGAGCAAGTTCTAACTTTCTTGTCGCTCCGCTTCTTCCTGTCGTGCTTGTCGCTCCGCTGCTTCCTGTCGTGTTTGTCTCTCCGCTTCTTCCTGTCGTGCTTGTCGCTCCGCTTCTTCCTGTCGTGCTTGTCGCTCCGCTGCTCGTTCTTCTCGCTCGTAGGCCTGCTGCTGAATGACATATTTTCCAACTTCTGTTCCTGAGAGGCCCAAATCAATAGCTTGCTTCTTGAGTTCCTCGAAGGAAGCCATGGTAAACACAAATACAACCCAAACAAAAAAATTACATAAGAAAAACAAATATCCAAAGAATTACCAAAACAACCCAGAACATATAATGAAACCAACACCTCGCAAAAGCCGACAAAGACAACTTCAACGGCAGTAATGAGACTGTAGAAAATCTGCCAGTCTAGACACTGAAGCAATTACAAAAGAAATTACTCAGAAGGTATGCAAAACATCAACTTACAGGAAAGGACGTCTGTAAGGAACTCACTTCCGGGTCTCAGATAGTGAGTGTGCGCTCAAGGCAACTTCAAAGCGGTAATCCTTCCAAGGGACTGGAACAGTAGATTAAACAATTAGTCACATATGTCCAAGGGCAAGCATCCTGGCGAGGTCGCCACATGTGAAGGAAAAACGAGAGGCCACGATCTCTCGCCCTCAAATTTAAGATGTTAGCCAGGAATGCCCTAATAGTCCTTTGGAGAGGAAAACAGCACAAAAAGTAGGGTGAATATATTAATACCAAATGTAAAGACAACAAAATTACCACAAAGCAATCAAACCACTGTTGTGTGCAAGGGTTGGCCAGCTGAGTCATCGGGGTTAGGTGCACCGGTGATAATCCACTCAACGAAAGGCCGGGAAAGTGAAGTCTATGAGTTGGAGTGCAATGGGGAGACAGTAGTGGTGACAGGTCAGCCAGTAGCCAAAGGGGGAGAAGCAGCAAGCAGCCCAGACCCGCAGCTTTCCCGGTAAGACGATGATCCAGCTTGAGGTAGCGGAGGCGAGATGTGCACTGAGTGGCGGTGAGCTGGTGTGTGTCCGGCTTGGCCAGCCAGGCTGAGAAAACTTCGGAACCCCCGGGTACACGGGAGAAGGAGGAGCCAGGGTCTGGAACGAGGCCGGCAGACTTAACGAGGCCGGCCGGTTTAACTAGACCGGCAGGGCGTAGTTTAAAGAGGCCTTGCTTTAACTAGGCCGGCAGGGCGTAGTTTAACGAGGCCGGCAGAGCGTAGATGTTATAGCCGGCTGGTGTAGTACATATCCGTCACAGTGTTCCTGCACCCACTTCACTTCCACGAAGGTAGAAACCCCGGCGTTGTCAGCAACAGCCCACAGCACCTATAAAAAGGAAATAAAAATTAATTGGAACTACTTTTGGCACTGTTCTAGGAACAAAGTAATCATTATTGTTACATGCGATAACTGGGAACCAAAGGGTTTGACAATAAAAATGGTAAGTCATTAACTTGAATAAGTGACATGTTTTCTTGCGAGACATTAGAACTACTTTGGAAACTGAGAACAAACATTGACAAAGGAATGTTAGGCCTCGTTTGCGTTTAATTCCTTCAGGAATGAGAGTTTCTACCTCCTGCACGCCGTGGGGCTCCTCTCTCCACGGAGGTGACATCCAGCTGGATCGTGTGCAGGCAGGACGAAGCGGAGGACCACAGCTACTTGGCACCTTTCCCGTCCCGCACTGGACACACACCCACCAACCGAAACCTGTACATCGCGGGGACAGGACACGAACATGGCGTAAGGGACACACGATGTATCAAAAGAAATTATTCTCGTACCAGATGATATTAAACTTTCTCTCTCTCGAAACCCTTGCCGATTGCACTGAACATAGACTACACCATACTTGACTTGACACTCGCGACAATCGCTGACAGACGATATTACATTTAGGCCCTATAGATTCCGCTGCTATGAGTGATGACAGATAATACTTCATATATCAGTTCATAATCTACTTAGGACATTGTATTTCATGTCTTTACAATCAGTAATGATTGCTGAACCATGGCTGAACCTAAAAAATTATTTTACAACTTTTGCAAATAGGAAATTAACATAAAGATTACAAATTTGAGTGAAAAGTCGTGTGGGAGTTGTGTATAAAGCATATTGTTTATAGCAAAAATTTCTTGCAAATTCGCAATAATTTCTGAAATAAAACATCACATATTGTGAAATCACCATTCCTGAATATGATTTGATTGTGATCAAATGTCATATTATCGTTATATCGGCTTGGGAATGAATATTTCACAACAATTCGTGGCTTGATCTTGATCTTGATGTCACAGGAGGTCTGAGTTGAGAAACTATCGTTTATTCAGTATATATGCAACAACAAAAAATATTGCACTTCTTTTTTCAATGACGTTTTATGAATATGAGAAAAATAAGATAGACGACAATACAAGAAAACACCCAAATATAAATTTTAATTCGATGCAAATATAGCATTTACTTCTCACATGACAAGATCAAGGCAAAAGAGGTCACAAGAAGAAGAAGAAGAAGGCTAGCGTTAGCAATACCTAGTGTGACCGTAGCTTGAATCAATGAACCAAAAGGGACACACACCCTTAACTCTCTACATCAGCTTCTATTGTATACTCTGAATCATGCTTGAAATAAGATTTGAAACTATTTCCAAATATTTTGTTTGTTTTCTACGTTTTCACTGAGCATGGCAGGATAAAAGGAAAAGTACGTACGCCGGGAAAGTGATGTATGGTGATAAGATCATTGGAAAGAACATTGCTAGATAGAAGAGGAGGAGGAGGCAATGAAACCAACAAGCTAACTAGAGACCATCACCAATAAGGAATTACAATGGAGTTATTTTACATAGTCTCTGAGAAACGCTCTCTCGATGACACTCAGCAAACATCGTAAGTTGATTAGGAATGTTACGTTTTTTCTTCTTGATGTTATTTATGGGTATGTGAAGTATGAGTATGAGTGAATTGATTACGAGTGACTTTGGGTGTTGTGTTCAAGTTTTCGAGTGAACAGTTAAGTATGGTGTAGTCTATGGTATTGCATATTAGTATGAACTACATTGGCTATGTATGTATGCGTTTTCAGTTTAAAATTCCAATATTCCTGGAAATTATTGCAAATTTGGTGTTTTTATTGGTCTTAGGATTTAATAATTGTCGCCCACCGATGACGTATGTTAACTAATTTATTTTTGTTGCTCATAAACATATTTTTCACATCACTCTGAGATGTTTGCTTTTTGTTTGAGGTTTCTATGATGATTTTAAGTATTTTATTCAAATAAAACAAACAAAAAATCGCTTCAGGACACATTTGCGAAAGACCCGATTTCGAGTGCAGAGTCACGTATGGTGTATTCTATGGTATTGCATATTAATATATATTGCATATTAATATAGACTACATGAGCTATGCATGTAAGTGTTTTCTGATTGAAATTCCAATATTCCTGGAAAATTATTGCAAATTTTGTTTTTCTTGGTTTCTTAGGATTTAATAATTGTCGCCCACCGATGACGTACGTTGATTATTTTGTTTTTGTTGCTCATAAACATATTCTCTACATCACTCTGAAGTGTTTGCTTTTTAGTTGAGGTTCCTATCTTATTTCTAAATATTTTATTTGATTTTTCAAAAAATCTGCCGTAGGGCCTGTTTGCAAAAGGTCCGATTTCGAGTGTCCAGTCAAGTATGGTGTAGTCTATGCACTGAACATATTGATTTGTCATTTCAGTAAATATATTGTTAACGGACACTAAACAAAAACAAAAAACATTAAATAGCACAGCTAATCAACAAAAATAGTACACTTACCAGCGAATCTAAGTGTTTCGAGACATTAAAGCCTAACCCAAAGTCACACTCAGTTATGACCAGTTTTGCCTGCGGTAGACACTAGAATGGCGAGAAGAGTATACGCTTAAAATTTATCTCGAACAACTGCAACAACTGCATATATATATATATATATATATATATATATATATATATATATATATATATATATATATATACGGTGTGTGTGCGTGTGTGTGAGGGGGAGGAGGGGGGGGAGAGGGAGAGAGAGAGAAAGAGAGAGAGAGAGAGAGAGAGAGAGAGAGAGAGAGAGAGAGAGAGAGAGAGAGAGAGTTTTAAAAGTAGTTCCTCCATCTGCTTCTTCTCCTCCTCTTCCTCCAGTCTCATCATTAATGCACCTCCTTGTCTCTCCTCGCGGCCATCTCCTCGACGCCTCTATGTAAACTTCATAACTCCTCCCGCCTTGGCACTTTGTTCTCACCGAGATGTTTGTCCTTATTGTTATTGTTCCGCCCAACGTCCCTGCCGTTGGCACCACCTCTGCTCCCTTATCCCCTGCTACTCGACTCATGTTGAAAAAAAGTGTATACTATAAGCGTGCATCCTGTTATTTCTACATGCACATTCATTTCCTCATTTAGGAAGAATCTGTAAGGGAATTAATGAGCAAGTTCGTCGTATATCCGCCTTTTAAAAATCTCGGGTGTGATGTGGTCTCTGTTGAAAGGACTTTGTGGAGGACAGATTACTTAAGCGCGAGAGGACCCGCTCTGTTGAGTTCCCTTGCGAGCCATCCAGCATCTGCATGGAATAAAACTCTTACGTTTCTTTTTCTCTTTTCCCCCTTTCTACATCCAACCCACTTGTGCACTATTCGTAAGAAGTAGTGTGTTGTTGGAGTTTATAGCAGAGCGCTCTCCTTCTCTTTCTCTTTCTCTTCTCTTCTCTTCTCTCTTCTCTTCTCTTCTCTTCTCTTCTCTTCTCTTCTCTTCTCTTTCTCTTCTCTTCTCTTCTCTTCTCTTCTTTCTTTCTCTCTCTCTCTCTCTCTCTCTCTCTCTCTCTCTCTCTCTCTCTCTCTCTCTCTCTCTCTCTCTCTCTCTCTCTCTTCTCTCTCTCTTCTCTCTCTCTCTCTCTCTCTCTCTCTCTCTCTCTCTCTTTTTTTTTTCTTTTTTTTATATTTATACTGAGAGTATTACATGGGGCATTTTTGTGAGCTAAAGGTGCCATCCTTAGACGCCACCTATCTGAAAGCCCAACCCAAGAAGTGAATCATATAGATACCGACACATAATAATACATAATAATACATGATATACATAATATTACACAATAACAGTATATAGTTTGTCTGTTTCATTTCCGTTTATATTAATTGTTCACTTCACTTCTTAACTTACTAGTGTATCACCACGCACTTCACTGAGCCACGCATTCACTAACACTTTAAATTTCTGGCCTCCGCACACTGCAACATTGAGGTCGTCCGAGCATACGTTCGAGGCCAGAAATTTGTTCCACCCCTGGCGTAGTTTTGCTTAAATTGTCTTGGTGGTGGGTGGAGCGGGATCGCACGATTTCCAGGGCCGTCGGCGCGTCCTTGACGGCTCTTGTGGACACGTGAGTGCGGCGTGGTGTCAGGCAGATCTCTGCAGGTGAGATGCTCGTTGCATCTGCACTTTGTAGACAGTACAGAGGCCTGCAACATCGCGGCGGTACTGCAGACTCTGTAGGCTGCGCCGGTCTGCCTGCTGTTCTCTGAGGTTGTCGTCCTGTATCAGCCGCTCCGCCCTCCGCTGGACTCTGTTCAGCAGAGCAAGATGGGAGGATGCCGCACCGCCCCAAGCGAGACAGGAGTACTCGCTTGGGCGGTGCGGTGCGGTGCGGTGCGGTCGGTCGGTGCGGTCGGTCGATCGGTCTCTGTCTCTCTCGCTGTCTCTCTCTCGCTGTCTATCTCTCTCTCTCTCTGTCTCTCTGTCTCTCTGTCTCTCTCTCTGTCTCTGTCTCTGTCTCTGTCTCTCTCTCTCTGTCTCTTCTCGGGCTCTCTCTCTCTCTCTCTCTCTCTCACTCTCTTCTCTGTCTCTC
>JAXIVD010010574.1:0-5000 GCA_036785275.1 Cancer borealis
CTAACAAGCCCAAGGGCGTCGATACATACAGTCAGGACACACACAGGTATTGACACGACATGTACAGGCTCGTCAGCCGCACAGATCTGCGGTTCTGATCCCAAACCTTGACGGGTAAAAATGCATTTCAACAAGTCCTCCATGCTAGGTATTTTCCCATTCGTGTCGGCGAGACTTGTAATGCTTGTCAACACACCCAATGCAGGTGGTCATGGCATTACAGGGTTAGATAGTATTGAAGAATTAATAAACACAACAAAGGATTGAACTGATGCAAAAGAGTGAGTGAGCAGTATTTTTGTTTTCTTTTTGCCAGTATTCTTTAAAAAAAAATAATAAGTAAGGCGTATGTGTGAGGTCTTCCGTGGCTGAATAAACAAGACTAAGGCACTAAATAAGTGTATTCCCACAACGATCACCTCCACCAAACGATACACTTACTTGAAACACTCATGGATCGATCTGAGCGCCGCACTGATACACTCTCAAGCCAACACTGATCCCGGAGCTGTTCAGATGACGTGCAAAGGCGCGCTCAAAAGCCTTGCCCTCAGCCTTCAACAACAACCTCCTCCCAGAGACCTCAATCTTCACTCCACTCCACTCCACTCCACTCCACTCCACTCCACTCCCACTCCACTCCACTCCACTCCACTCCACTCCACTCCACTCCACTCCACTCCACTCCACTCCACTCCACTCCTTTTGAACATCCCTCCACCCTGGGAGTAAGCTCAAGGGATAGGGAGTACTGGAGGGACGGGAGGGGAGGGTGGGTGAGTGAGTGGGTGGGTGCAAGTAGGGAAGCTATTGTGAGAGGAGGTAAAGGTAGGGGATGAGAGGATAATGAGGAGCATCCATGGAGGGGAAGATGTTATATAAGGTGAATAAAAGGAGGAAGACGGAAGATGGTGGTGGTGGTGATGGTGATGGTGATGGGGTGGTGGTGGTGGTGGTGGTGGTGATGGTGGTGGTGGTGAGAGTGATGAAGGCTGAGGAAGGGAAAGAAAAAAAGGATTATGGAAGGTGGAGAAAGGTGGTGATGATGGTAGAGAGAAGCAAAGGAGAGGGACGAAGTACAAAGGAGTACAAAGAAAGAACAGACAGCAGGTGTGGTGGAGGGGGAGGCAGGTGTGGTGGAGGGGGAGCAGGTGTGGTGGAGGAGGAGCAGGTGTGGTGGAGGGGGAGGCAGCAAACCTTCCCTCATCACCTGGGAAAGTGTAATCAAGCGATACTCGACCAAAATTTTCTCGAAACTTGATGAAGAACAAAAATCAATATAACGAAAAAATAAATTATAAAAAAAATCAGCGGTTGAAAAAAATTATCTTGCGCATACAATATTAACATATTAAATAAAATAATTGTAATACTACGTTATTGAAGCGATGAGGATGATGATGATGATGATGACAAATGTACTAGTTCAGCAACAGGTCCTCCTCCTCCTCCTCCTCCTCCTCCTCCTCCTCCTCCTCCTCCTCCTCCTCCTCCTCCTCCTCCTCCTCCTCCTTCTCCTATTGCTGCTACTACTATTACTGCTTAAATTAAAATCAATTATGCAATGGATATAAAACTTTACAACCACAACCACAATCACCATCATCAGCCTATTACCATCTCAATTCTTCCTCTTTTATACTCTCTCTCTCTCTCTCTCTCTCTCTCTCTCTCTCTCTCTCTCTCTCTCTCTCTCTCTCTCTCTCTCTCTCTCTCTCTCTCTCTCTCTCTCTCTCTCTCTCTCTCTCTCTCTCTCTCTCTCTCTTCTCTTTATACTGATACATATCGCACCTTTCACTTGTTCCGCTGATGCATGAAAATGTATTCATTAATATAACACCTGACCAGGTATTATATCACTCGTGTAATTGCCACTTAACGCCACATGAATATTTTAAAAGTAATTAGACAAGCTCCGTGTTACTCTGCCTGTTACGTGACGCTGTGCCGCGGCGAGACCCTGAGACGATGGCACTGGCACTGTGTAGGGTGCCACCGTATGCACACTAAGGTTACCACAGACTAAGAATAACAAGAACAAGAACAAAAACATGAACAAGAACAAGAAGTAAAAGAAGAAGGAGCAAACAAGAGGTGGTGTAAAAAGAGGTAATAAAAACAAGAGTATTTTCTTTGTGTTTCGTTCAAGAGTATGAGAACAGACATTGAAGGTTCCTACAACTATCCTTACATCCTTGCCTTCCTTCCCTCCTTCCTTCTCTCTATCCTTGCCTTTCTTTCTTTCTCACTTCCTTCCTTCCTTTCCTTCTTGCCTATTTACCTTCCTTCCATTCCTCCTTGCCTTTCCTTCCTCTCCTCCCTCCTTACCTTTCTTTATTCCCTCCATCCATTATTGCCTTTTCTTTCTTTCTCACTTCCTTTCTTCCTTTCTTCCTTCCTTCCTTCTTTCTTTCCTCTATTTCTTCCTCCATTACTTCCTTCCTTCCTTCTTTCCTATCTAACTTCCTATCTATCCTCCTATCTACCTACCTACCTTCCTTCCTTTTTTCCTTCCTTCCTTCCTTCCTTCCTTCCTTCCTTCCTCCTTCCTAGCTATTCACTCCACTCTACGCCATCCATCCCTCACCATTCTCCCTCGATCCTTCCACCTCTTCCACCTTCTCTCCTCCACACCTTCCTCGTGCCTTCCAAGCCACCCTCCACCACCAACACATAAAAGCAAAAAAAATACGATAAACAGGTAAACTCATATGAAAAGGACACGAAATGTAAACTTATCCACTTGTGAAATAAAAATCTGATGAATATGACTTTTTTTTTTTTTAGTGAATTATGAAAGTACAAGTGACTGGATGAAAAGGAAAGAAATATAATGAAGAAAGGTTCGGTCAGATAGGTAGGTGGATAGATATATAGTGAACACAGGTAAAGGTGGACTGTATGAACGATAATATCTGCAGCATAACAGTAAAAACGGAACGTAAATTGAGGATTAAGTCTGTAAAACTACCGATTATACGTAATTTTCACCTCAATACCAATTTCAAAAACTGCCTCTTTTACTCTCTCTCTCTCTCTCTCTCTCTCTCTCTCTCTCTCTCTCTCTCTCTCTCTCTCTCTCTCTCTCTCTCTCTCTCTCTCAGCACACACCTCACCCTTCCTAACTCACGCTTCGTCAACAGTTGTTAGCTTCTCCATCTTGTCTTTCCCCCTCCTCCTCCTCCTCCTCCCTCCTCCTCCTCCTCCCTCCTCCTTCCTCCTCCTCCCTCCTCCTCCTCCTCCTCCTCCCTCTCCTCCTCCTCCTTTACTTCCACCTACTGCATCTCCTCTTCCGGCTCTTTTACCCTGTATTGTCTTTCGTCTTCATTATTTTCTTTTTTGTCCTCCTCTTCTTCTTCTTCTTCTTCTTCTTCTCCTCCTCCTCCTCTCCTCCTCAACTCCCGCGGTGTGTTGGTCTTGTTTACATAATACCACATTGAAGGTGATCAGTTGTCAAGAAGATGCGAAACTTCAATTTAGGGACGTGAAGACCGACCAATTTGTCTTCCTGCATTACTAAAGTTCCTGTCTCTAGTTTTCTTTTTCTTTTCTTTTTTCTAACCTCAACTCTGTCCCTGCAACAAATCATCCTTCTTTTTTCTTTTCTTTTCTTTTTTTTCGCAACACCGTGCAATGCAGTCTAACAACTCCACCACAAACCAACAAACAAGCAAATTCAAGTCTCCACCACATTCCTCATTACTCCCACCACATAACAAGTTGAGGGAGGAGGAAAAACACCAAAATTTGTATCTCTCCCTTATGTACTTCCTTTCCACTCCAACTCTCTCCACCACTCCACTACCACTCCCTTCCACCAACTACACTCCTTCCACCACTACCATTCCCTTCCACCACCACCTCCACTCCACACACTCCACACCACCCCTTCCCTCCTTCACCACTCCACCAAGGTACTCACCAGTAAACTCCAGACCAGCCAGCTTCCACGTGCCTCGCTTGGTCACGAAAACAGAAGCCGGAGTGACGTTGCGATGGACGACGTGGCACGAGTATGGAGGAACGACAGAGCCTCCGTCAGCTGCGGGAGAAGGAAAACGAATGAGGTAACAGAAAACGGAATGGGGAAATGGAATGAGGAAACAGAAAACGGAATGAGGAAAGAGAAAACGGGAATGAGGAAACAGAAAATGGAATGAGTAAACAGAAAATGGAACGAGGAAACAGAAAATGAAATGAGGAAACAGAAAATGAAATGAGGAAACAGAAAATGGAATGAGGAAAGAGAAAATGGAACGAGGGAAACAGAAAATGGAATGAGGAAAGAGGAAAAACGGAATGAGGAAACAGAAAACGGAATGAGGAAAGACAAAAACGGAATGAAGTAATTATCTACGTTCATTTCTCAATTATATTCCTTCGATACCTTCTTATTGAGTTATATTGGTTTTAATTATGAGGGGGAGAGAGAGAGAGAGAGAGAGAGAGAGAGAGAGAGAGAGAGAGAGAGAGAGAGAGAGAGAGAGAGAGAGAGGGGGGGGTGGCTATTGTGAGAGTAATGAGTGAGGGAAAAGTGAGAAGAGATATGTGTGGCAAAGCAGACTGATCAAATGAAGGAGGAGAGAGTAAGGAGACAAGGAGGAGAGAGAAAAGAGAAGAGAAGAGAAGAGAAGAGAAGAGAGAGAAGACACATAAGTAGTGGAAGGGAACATTCTTCAACCTAAAAGGAAATAAAGATGTCAATCACATACACACACACACACACACACACACACACACACACACACACACACACACACACACACACACACACACACACACACACACATAATGCTATTTTTCTCTCACTCTCACTCTCTCTCTCACTCTCACTCTCACTCTCTCTCTCTCTCTCTCTCTCTCTCTCTCTCTCTCTCTCTCTCTCTCTCTCTCTCTCTCTCATCAGTATACCAGTCTCACTTCCTTCCATCCTTCACACTCCTCTACTATAAAAAAAAAAAAAGATATATATTACCTAAACATAAGTGGTTTCAGCAGCA
>JAXIVD010010574.1:10000-13068 GCA_036785275.1 Cancer borealis
AATAAATTAATGAAATATGAATGAAATTGGTGTTAAGATATAAGGTTGAACATAAAGTAAATATCCAACAAGCTATGATGACTAAGACTGATAAGATAACTTAAACTAACCTAACACTCATGCTCATCATAAAAGGATAGCGAGAGGAACTATGTATAATTGTTCATCAAAAAAGGTCAAATTATAGTTATTCAATACATATAATAACATTCCAAGCTATAAGATTCTTCTACTATATGATATTTTAATAGGCAATTATTTATATTTTTTTTCATCCTTTATACTTTATCTTAAACTTTGACCAGTCTAAAACGTGAAAATAAAAATAAATAAATAAATAAGACCTGCAAAATGTTGTATGACAAAAAAAAAACGTGTGCAAGATATATGAGGTTTTCATTTTTTTTTCCAATGATTTACATACCAATTCATTTTTTCAATCCATATATTTCCATTGACATCTTTTTTTTCTTTGTAACATGACAAACAATATATATATCAAATAGAAAAAAAATAAAAAATAAAAAATCACATCTATAGCCCCACATATCAGTGAAAGATTGATGTGAACAATTAAAATAAAAAACACAAACATTCAGATATTCCACAAAATAGAACTTTTAATATAGAAAAAGTCACTGCCGTCCGTCCCAGGCCGGCCTTGTTGACATACATGCGGGACAAACTTGGCCTCCGTTACTTTGTTGGGAGAAAATCGTTTCCCCTATACAAACTAATGCTTTTACATGGGTTCATGTCAATATTGGTCATCATTCTAAATTCAAGAAAACTGGCTCAATATAGTTTGTTATTGCCTATTGAAGATATACAACTTTAATTAATTCATATGCTCTTTCACGTTTCTGAGAAGGAAATTTTTTTTTTCTGGACCCGGAACCAAAACTCGACCAAAATTTACGTGAAAACCATTTGACGTCATTCCACTGCAAAATGATTAGTTCTACAGTAAATATGCATAGATACAATTCTGTAGAGTTTGAAAAGATCTATCAGATGATGCAAAAATATATGCAAGATCTTCAAAGCTTTGGAGACAATGAGGAAGAAAGTAATGTTTTTTAAAAACAATAAATGTGATTTTTTTTCGGTTGTTTACTTTCCATTGATATTATACTATAGCTCAAAAAGCAGGCGTCTTCTGCTCTCTCTTTAGTAATCAATACATTTTTTAACGTAAATTTCATACTTTTCGAGTTATTTAAGCGACACACAGACTCCATGGTTCACTGGTCCCGTTTAAACGCTCGAGCCGCTTCGCATCAGGCTTCAATTTGATTCATGTGCTCTGCGGCCTCGCTAATCTTACATTAAGCTTACCAAACCCAGTAACACGACACTGCTAATCACTACACGAATAATAGAATATGAACTGCAGCCAGGCGTTCAATCCTACTGAAACACACTTTTTTCCCTTCCTCTTCCTCTTCCTCTTCCTCCCTCTCTAAATACAAAGCTTTAAGAAAATAACTCAAACAGCTTCCCGCGGCGTGTTATCAAGAGGTGATGCAATGGGAGCCATTGTATCACGTGACTGTCCTCAACCACATCTAAAGGGCATTGTTCAAGGGGGTCCCGTCAAAGGCTCAGCGGCGGCCACAGGTAACACTATCACGGGACGCTGAAGATGTGACGCTATTGATGGTGTGGTGTAGTGTGGTGTGGTGTGGTGTGGTGTGGTGTGGTGTGGTGTGGTGTGGTGTGGTGTGGTTTGAGGTGGTGTGGTGTGATGTGAGGTGATGTGGTGTGATGTGGTGTGGGTAGGTGTGGTTTGAGATGGTTTGAGGTGGCATGGATAGGTGTGGTGTGGTGTGGTGTGGTGTGGTGTGGTCATGCTACTTTTGCTGTGGTGTGACGCTTCTCTATGTTATGATGTGACGTGACTATTATTCTTCTTACTACTACTATATATAACTATTATTACTACTATTTACTACCATGTGTCTGACTGTGTTAATACCTGTAGCCTGTGGATGTACTCGCCGCCTGAATGCTGGACTGTGTGTGTGTGTGTGTGTGTGTGTGTCTAGCTGTTCCCTCACACTGGAGTCAATTAACCATTCCGAGACATTGAACACTTGACTCCGAGGCTCCGAATGAACCGCCGCGTGAACCCTTAATCACCACCACCACCATCACTACCACCACCACCACCACCATCACTACCACCACCACCACCACCATCACTACCACCACCACCACCACCATCACTACCACCACCACCACCACTACCACCACCACCACCACCATCACTACCACCACCACCACCCTACCCTCACAACACTACTTGATGCTTAATACTTCACGACCTGTTAGTATTTTGCATCGTAACAGCTAAACAATGCTTCGTCAAGGGAATGGTAGGTAGGTAGGTAGGTGGTGCTAGGGATGGAGGAGGAAGAGGAAGAGGAAGAGCAGCAGCGTACGATAATAAACCAAATGTACAATGAACCAGAGTTGCCAGTGACATCTTCATTACCAGAGCAAAGATAGCTCGAAACCTATAAATAAATACATAACAAACTAGTACAATAATTTTCACGCTTTATTCAGGATGTTGCCAGTGATACGATAACTCACCTTCATTTAGACTTTAGAGGGAACGTTACCTAAGTACGATAATTTTTCGCCTATTAGAAGCTGCCAGACGCACGATAAAAAAAAAGTTACTACAGAAGCCTGTGTCAATAGATAATATGTCCGTCACAATCTAAGTTCCCGGACGTTACTGAAGGTGCCACGTGACTCCTGGCCTTCAGCAGAGTCCCGATGGCAGTGTTTCTGAAGTCAAAGTCAACGCCATGTACAGGCATTCAGACGCAGTGACACATATACGAGGAAGAAAACGCGTCCGATTTCATGTGTCGCACCTTGGCATTACCTTGAAAAACACATGTTGTATATTTGTGTTTTTATTATTATTACTATATTTATTTCAGTCAGATATACTATTATTACTTTCTCATTATCATTATTATTATTATTATTGCTATTATTATTATTATTACTATTATTATTATTATTATTATTATTATCATTATTATTATTAT
>JAXIVD010010575.1:10000-13068 GCA_036785275.1 Cancer borealis
CTTAATTCTGGACAGGTAAACACACTCTTAATTCTGGACAGGTAAACACACTCTTAATTCTCCAGGTGTAATGTGCTGTGGCGTTGGGTGTACGACAGGAGGTGTGGGGTGTCCTCCCTCACACACTGGGGGACGCTGCTGTCCTTCCACTGGGTGTACCGTCCCTTGGTGTCCCTCCTGCTGCGTCACCAGGCACGGATGCACGGCGTGGGGAGACATACGTGGCCACAGGTGTACGAATTAGGGTACGAGGACCTGCACGTGCTGTCTGTTTACCTGGGTACGTGTGTGTGGGTGGGGGTGGGATAGACAGGTGTGTGTGTGGACAGTTGTGTGTGTGTACGTGTGCAGGTGTTTTTGTATATGTCCAGGTGTGTGTGTGTGTGTGTGTGTGTGTGTGTGTGTGTGTGTGTGTGTGTGTGTGTGTGTGTGTGTGTGTGTGTGTGTGTGTATGTGTGTGTGTGTGTGTGTGTGTGTGTTGACAGGTGTGTTTACTTCTACAGGTGAGAAAAAGTTCCTGACGGGAGAGGAGGTGACGGAGGCAGACTGTGGCGTGTTTGGGATGCTGTGCCAAGTTGTGTGGAACGACCCCGACTCCCCTTTCCTCCTGACGGTGCAAAGTGAGTGTGTATGCGTGTATGTGTGTATGTGTGTGTGTGTGTGTGTGTGTGTGTGTGTGTGTGTGTGTGTGTGTGTGTGTGAATGAGTGAGTGAGTTAATTTGTTATTCATTCATTCATTCATTCATTCATTCACTTATTCAGTCAGTCAGTCAGTCAATAAGTCAATCAGTCAGTCAGTCAGTCAGTCAGTTAATGAGTGAGTCAGTGAGTCAATAAGCTTTTCTTTTCATCTTTTTCCTTGCATTCTTTATTCCATTCTCTCTCTCTCTCTCTCTCTCTCTCTCTCTCTCTCTCTCTCTCTCTCTCTCTCTCTCTCTCTCTCTCTCTCTCTCTCTCTCTCTCTCTCTCTCTCTTTGCAACACAACACTATAAAACTTAGGGAAGCGATTAAACTTTGCTCTCCAAACACCAAACAAGGGTCGTTTGCTTGAAGTCGTAATGATCAAAGGGTTGTTAGCCAAGATACTATAATTTTTTCCCCCCCTTTCTTTTTTTCCCCCTTTCTTTTTTCCCCCTTTCTTTTTTTCCTTTTTTTTCCCCTTTCTTTTTTCCCCTTTCTTTTTTTCCTCTTTCTTTTTTTCCCCTTTCTTTTTTTCCCCTTTCTTTTTTCCCCCTTTCTTTTTTTCCCCCTTTCTTTTTTTCCCCCTTTCATTTTTCCCCTTTCTTTACCCCCTTTCTTTTTTCCCCTTTTCTTTTTTATAAGCTTATTAAGCTTATTAAGCTTATAATCATCTGAAATAAGCTTCAAATCATCTGAAATGAGCTTAAAATCATCTAAAATAAGCTTAAAATCATCTGAAATAAGCTTCAAATCATCTGAAATGAGCTTAAAATCATCTAAAATAAGCTTAAAATCATCTGAAATAAGCTTAAAATCATCTGAAATAAGCTTGAAATCATCTGAAATAAGCTTGAAATCATCTAAAATAAGCTTGAAATCATCTGAAATAAGCTTGAAATCATCTGAAATAAGCTTGAAATCATCTGAAATAAGCTTGAAATCATCTGAAATAAGCTTGAAATCATCTGAAATAAGCTTGAAATCATCTGAAATAAGCTTGAAATCATCTGAAATAAGTTTGAAATCATCTGAAATAAGCTTGAAATCATCTGAAATAAGCTTGAAATCATCTGAAATAAGCTTGAAATCATCTGAAATAAGCTTGAAATCATCTGAAATAAGCTTGAAATCATCTGAAATAAGCTTGAAATCATCTGAAATAAGCTTGAAATCATCTGAAATAAGCTTGAAATCATCTGAAATAAGCTTGAAATCATCTGAAATAAGCTTGAAATCATCTGAAATAAGCTTGAAATCATCTGAAATAAGCTTGAAATCATCTGAAATAAGCTTGAAATCATCTGAAATAAGCTTGAAATCATCTGAAATAAGCTTGAAATCATCTGAAATAAGCTTGAAATCATCTGAAATAAGCTTGAAATCATCTGAAATAAGCTTGAAATCATCTGAAATAAGCTTGAAATCATCTGAAATAAGCTTGAAATCATCTGAAATAAGCTTGAAATCATCTGAAATAAGCTCAAAATCACCTGAAATAAGCTTAAATCCCTTGAAATAAGCTTACTTAAATACACCTTAAATAAAAACAGCTTAATTAAAACACACTTCAAACATACACTTTCCAAACACTGTAATACACTTTCATACACCAGGAAGTACACACACACACACACACACACACACACACACACACACACACACACGCACACACGCACATTCTTCCCCTTTCCCCTCTTTTTTTTCCTTTCTGTGAGGGGAGAGAACGCAAATTTACCGCATATATTTCCCTCTCTTTGTGTTTCTTTTTCTTTTTCTTTTTCTTTCTTCTTTATTCAAGTTTGTATCGTCTCCTTTGTTTCGTTTCCTTTCAACGCAGAAGGAGGAGGAAGGACTAACGGATAAACAGATGACAACAGGAATAGCCAAGAGAATATGAGAGAAAAAAAAAGAAAAAAAAAAAAGAAAGAAAGATAATATAATAAGAGATAATTTTAAATCTTCCTCTTTTTTTCCCTCTCCCTTTTTTTCCCTCCCCCTTTTTTTTTTTTTACCCGAAAGAAAGATAATATAATAGAAATAATTTTAAACCTTCCTCTTTTTTTTCTAAACCTTCCTCTTTTTTTCCCTTTCCTCTTTTTTTCCCCTCTCCCTTTTTTTCCCTCCCCCTTTTTTCCCCTCCCCCTTTTTTCCCCCTCCCCCCCTTAAATTTAGTGACCCGTGAATAGAACACGTATAAAACATGTTTGTATTAATTTTATTTTTGGAAACAATAATCAATTTCCTTTAAAAAAAATATATATAGTAATAAAATATATCTATAAACTAAAACATTAACATTTCATTATCTATAAAAAAAAAAAAGTCTATATACAAAATAAATGTTTTTTTCTTTCTTTTATACATTTAGAAAACATAAAACAACAT
>JAXIVD010010576.1:0-13065 GCA_036785275.1 Cancer borealis
CCTCTATCCTTGGGCTTTTCTCCTTCCCTCAAGTTTCCCACTTTTCCGACTTTTTCCAAACTATAGGTAACTTGCACGAGACCCAAAGCCTTATAGATAACAAAGATTTTTAATGATTTATTTTTCCCACCTTTATTATACGCTGTTTGTGCTGTTGTTTCCTTCCTTCCTTTCAAACTTCCTTACAATCTTTATCTTCCTTACTGCTAACTGAGTATTTCAATCGTCAAGTATTTACTTTTGAAATAATTCCGATCGATATCTTTTAAAGCAACGAGGAACAATATTCTTTATTTTTGTGCTAACCTTCTCTATTTCTCTATCTTGGAAGTGATATATGTCGGGATGGAATTTCAGCGGAAGAACGTGAAGAATTTCTTTATTAGTGACTACTACTCAATCAAGTGACACGTTTGGAGAGGAGGAAAATTACATTCCTTACTCTAATAGTTTTTTTTTTTTTCAGGTCTCATAAACACGTTCTCATTCACACTTATCGTCAATCAGAGAATTCTGGATTGTCTAGATTGTTTTTTGTATTCCTAAACTGGTCTGGTTGGGTATTGTATATAATACTTTATAAACTATTGCTCAAACCACTCTCACTCTTTACTCCTCCTCCCCCTCAAAAAGAAAAATAACACCGCACCTCGCTTTCCCACTCGATTATTCATTGCTTAATCGGTCTAGTTGTATTTCTTAGTTTCTTTCTTACCCTTTACTCTCTTGGCTAAACTACTGCCTCACTTCCAATCTTCTCACCGTCGAGTCTTTCTTTCTTTCATTCTCTTCGCAGCTCAGAACTCAGCCTCCTTCACCCTCAACCCCCATCAAGGAAAAGAGCTAAAACATCGTCCTCAAGTGCTACAAGTCCATAAAAGGAAGCACAACAACACCTATCCCCTTCAACCACTTGCGCCCATCCTCCTAATTAAGCCAACAACACTGTTAGCCCAGTATAGTAAAAAAAGAAAAAAAAACGCTCACACTCTTAAGGTGCAAATATTTCAATTTACTACAAACGAGGCTTCATAATATGCAAGAGAGAGAGAGAGAGAGAGAGAGAGAGAGAGAGAGAGAGAGAGAGAGAGAGAGAGAGAGGAGAGAGAGAGAGAGGAGAGAGAGAGAGAGAGAGAGAGAGAGAGAGGTAAAAACGCGCACTAATCTAACGTTTCTATCCACCAACACAAACATAATCTATCACCTTCCATCCTCCTCCTCTTCTACTCTCTTATCTCCCTATAGTATCCACTTATCCTCATCGGATTCTCTCTCTCACCCCCATTGCCTTCGAGCAAGCTGCTGCCCCGATGGTGGCTGTGGCTCCCGGCGGCTTTCTTCCTAAAATTAATAAAAGCCCGAGGAGTAACTTCAAAGGCGTAATTCGCGGAACTCGGCTCATAAGAAAGTTACACAACGGGCCAAAGAAAAAAGTCGTGAGGGGGGTGGAGGAGGGGTAGCAGGCCGGGGGAAAGGAGAGGAGAAAAGAGAGAGAGAGAGAGAGAGAGAGAGAGAGAGAGAGAGAGAGAGAGAGAGAGAGAGAGAGAGAGAGAGAGAGAGAGAGAGAGAGAGAGAGAGAGAGAGAGAGAGAGAGAGAGTTGAGGGGGCGGGGGGTAGACACATGAGAGAAAAGAAAGGAGTGTAGAGAGTAGGACTAAGGGAAGGAAGGCGTATCGGGAGGCTGTGAAATTAAAGTCTCGAATACTCGCAAGCTTCAATGGGATCCTGAACTTCAAAGTATTGACACCTCCCGACCCGATTTGCTCCTAGAGAAAAAGAAAAATGAACACATCGACATCACGGAGGAGGAGGAGGAGGAGGAGGAGGAGGAGGAGAGGAGGAGGAGGAGGAGGAGGAGGAGGAGGAGGAGGAGGAGGAGGAGGAGGTGATTTGGGAGGAGGTGGTGGTTTGGGAGGAGAGGGAACGCCATCCCTTACCCTGGGGTGTTTCTTGTCTGCCCTGCAGCGACGAGGCTGCAAGAAGACTGCCACGCGCCGCCACGTCTTGTAAAGGAGTAAAGAAAGGTGTCATAAGACGTAATAATGCCTTTTGTGCCTTGCTACACAAACACAGACATACACAAACACAAACACACACACACACACAAGCACAAACACAAACACAAACACAAACACAAACACAAACACACACACACACACACACACAGACCTTTTTCATCACTCTTTCGGTTACAAAACGCCACTATATACTTAGAGTTGAATACAAAAAAGTGCAGCCTGATTTCCGTGTCAACTCGTGCACGCCCAGAAAGGATCTCGTGTGCATCAAATCCATCAACGCGGCTCAGTTTTATCCCGGGCATTAATGGGTCGCCTTTATTTCGGGTTTCCGCCTCGAGGCGCTCGGGTGGATTCTGTTCCAACAGCATCACCACTAGCAACCCACTCCGGCAGCGGCACTGTCGAGGGTGTTCTCCCTGTCACTGTGGTGGGGATGATGAGTAGTGGTGATCAAGGGGGGAGGGAGGCGAGTCAGTGTAAGCATGAGTGTGTGGGTTTGGGCGTTACTATGTGCGTTGATTTGTAATGAGTGTGTGTGTGTGTGTGTGTGTGTGTGTGTGTGTGTGTGTGTGTGTGTGTGTGTGTGTGTGTGTGTGTGTGTGTGTTTGTGTGTGTGGCTAAAATACTGAAATACATCATACATAACGGGTAACCAAGCTGCTAATGACTATTTAAATAAGTGGTTCTAGTCACGCATAGGGCCAAAGCCAGGAGAAGGGCGGGGCGGGGCGGAACGCACCAACATACAGGTAGGAAAACGAACAGTTAATCCTGGTTCTGTGGTTCACTGTGGAAATAACAACGGCCAAGTAGGAGCGGCGGTGCCCTGTGTGCCTCTCAAGGACTGGCGGCACGACTTTGTTTGTCACTTGACGCTGGCAGCTTCGGTGATGCCTTATGAAGCTTCACTGGCCACGCAAAGCAGTCTGGCAGAAGCTACATCAACACAGCTGCCCATATTTAAAAAGCTTTCCGTGCTTCAGTGATTATGTTACGCAACTCTTGCACGCTTCGAGGAGCTTGTTAGTTTGAGCAGCAGCAGCATCAACAGGATTGAATAGCGTTGACAAGACTGGAACGAAGGTTTCTCAATGGATCCCACCAATGGCTCCAGCGGCCACACACACAACATTATCGCCTGTCGCAGCCACACAAGGCGAGGCCACATAGAACGGAGGGAGAGAGGGAGGGCAGGACAGAGGGAATGAGAGGGAGGGGAGAGGGGTCGTATATCGCGGCCCTACGAGATCAAGAACAATCCCTGGCTCGGGAGGCGACGCCCTTGTCTTGTAGATATTTCATTAGAGGCAACGGGAGTGATGGTTTATGGGGGAAGTTGAGGGCCAGGGAAGTGACGGCAGCAGTGATGGTGGTTGTTATGATGATGGTGGTAATGGTGGTGCTGGTGGTGACTTTAGTGGTGGTCGTGAAATAGCAGAGATCGTGGTGGTGGTGGTGGTGGTGGTGGTGGTGGTGGTGGTGGTGGTGGTGGTGGTGGTGATGGTGGTGGTGGTGGTGGTGGTGATGATGATGATGATAGTGCCCATTACGGTAGTGGCAGTAGAATATCACCCATGATAACGAAGGTGGAGGTGGTGGTAGTGGTGGTGGTGGTAGTGGTGGTAGTGGGGATGTTGCGAATGAAAGAAGAGGAACAGATAGTCAAGTCACTTAATAATCATTGATGTCACTAAACCACACGCTGATGTCACACAAATCACTATTCACAACTACCACCACTACCACAATCACCACCACCGTCACAACCAAACGTAATTACCACACATATCTAAACCCTCACTCGCCGACCCCCTTGAATCCCGGTGGCCCCTCCAAATAGCGTCTCCTCCCCCTAGAACCCCCTTACCATAGCCTCTTACCTCCCCAAACACGGCCTTCCCTCCCTAACCCCCGTCCCATATTCTGTGACTCAAGGGGTGAGTCACTTCCAGCCGTCGAGGAAGACCGTGAGTCAGTCAATTTCCCACTGGTTGTCTCGGGACGCCCTTCGAGATCTGAAACTCTGGAGGAAAAGGAAGACTTGTTCGCTACGTCCACCTCAGACCAACACAAAGCGTCGACATCTATTTTTTTTCCTTTTTTTTTTTTTTTTTTTTTTTTTTTTTTTTTTTTTTTGCAAACTCACCATCACGTCTGTCAATTATCAAACTAAACTCGACAAAATTTCGCTGACACACCATTTTTTTTCTTTTTCCGCACGACATTTTTCCTCTTTCAATCCTCATATATTTCATCAACATCAACAAACAAAAACGACTAAAAAAAGTGAACAAAACGCTCTTATATAATCGAGGGAGGGAAAATGTGAATCACCACACTTTTCTTTTCAACCACTAATGGAGTGTACACAAGAGGCGAGGCAACGACCACGACAATATCAGCCCATCGACCAATCACACACTTGCTACCCCGACACTAGGCAGCCAATGAGCGATAGAGTGCAGCATCCAATAGTCAATTTGATTCCCACCTTGGCCGCCAACAGCAGATGCTCGGGATGGAGGAAGAGGAGGAACAGGAGGAAGAGGACGAACAAGAGGAAGATGACGAACAAGAGGAAGAGGAGGAAGAGAAGGAAGAGGAGGCACAGGGTGGTTGGTGAGGAGGAGAGGAAGGGCGAACAAGGTGGAGGTGGAAGAGTGTGGTGGTGGTGTTGGGGGGGAGGGGAGGGTGAGGGAATGGCAGACCTCGCCCAGCATCAAATTGGATGTCATTAAAAGTTCACAAGTTTTTTTTCTTTTTTTGATGGTTTAGGTTATTTTCCTGGAAAGGTTTGCGGCGAAATAAACAGATTTCAAAAAGAAATTTCACACGGCTTATTAACGCTATATTTTCTCTTGTCCTGCGTCTCTCTCTCTCTCTCTCTCTCTCTCTCTCTCTCTCTCTCTCTCTCTCTCTCTCTCTCTCTCTCTCTCTCTCTCTCTCTCGGCATCTATAACTTTTATCAACTACGCGATATGCATTTGTTTACTTATTCATTCTTTCACTGATGTGTATTTCGGAATCTGACTTGCGAAATACCCAGTCAACAGCACACCACTCCCGCTGGCTTGCTGTGTGGGTTAGCTGAGGGCGAGGTGCTGCTGCGTCGCCCCTCCTTGTCCCTCCATGCCCCAGCCCCCCGCTGCGAGGCCCTGGTTACTAGGTCGCTGCGGGGGACGCCACACGCCCGGCTTTGCAACCCCGCCAGCTAGGATCCCTATTGGCCACCATCCACTAAACTGAGAGCGCAATAGGCCTACCGGTTGACAGGAGCGAGTAGGCCTAAATGCAACGCAGCTGGGTCGCCAAAGTTGTTCCACGCAGTTTCGTCCCCGGAGACACGACGGAGGATAATGGGGGTGGGTGGGGTGGGCGAGTGGCGCGTGGGAAGGGGGGTGGAGCTGGAGGGAGGCACTGTGGTTGAAGGAGGGAGGGGTAGTAGTCTCCTGGGGAGCCTGATCTCAGGGACGCCTTCCTTCGTGGTGTCTAATGAGTCATTTTAATTAGCGGACTATATAGTTACGACATAGTCACCAACACTGAGCGCTGGTGACGCCGAAAACTTGGTGATTCTCATTAAAGATATATAAGAATGACAAAACACTGCTACTTCTTCCCTCTTTCTTACTGTAAACCAGCGATTACATGTACAGCCTCCGTCATCAGTAGTATATTACAAAGCACGTACATTTTCTACACTGAATAAAGCCTTTGGACTTAATTTTGTATCACTAACTTGGCACGAACTACACTATCAATGATCATTACTCATACTAACACTGCAGCAGGAGAGAGATAAACCTGACTGGTAGCATAGACACACTTTTCATAATATTTTGAGGCGTGGAAACGTACGGTAAATCCAGCCCAGCCCTAGCACGCCCTTACGTCCTCGCCTGTATCACGCAAACTCCATCCACTCGTTACGCCGTGGCCAAGATTACAAAATGCCACCCTATAAAAAGACAGCTCCCCTCGCCCAGCGCAGCAATTTCCTGGGACCGAACGAACGCGCTATAAATACATCATAGAGCCTAATCGAAACACGAACGAGATTAAAATAAAGCTTCCTTGTCAACGATGGGACTAGGGATAAAATATTTAGCATGATTCATCAAACCTACGTTTCTGACTGGCGGGAGAGGAAAGTGTGCATTAAACATGAGTCACCTCCAGCTTCTATCTATACCTTTATGCCTCTACCTCAACCTCTACCACGGAATCGGGAGCTGCGCATGGCGAGCTGCGGTCTTGTTCAACTGACAGATAATCGTTGAAGAGTATGACGTGAGGGTTTTCGAGTCTATTTACATCACGCCACGAGCATTCGCCCTTGTGTCCTGTATATCTTAAGTCCCACACGTCGGTCAGCCGCTGAGAAGAAGGAAAGGATGACAAAGATGAGTAAATAACGAGATGATATGCTGTTGTGATCGCCACATCACGAATAGAACCAGAAAAATAGTATCAGAGCTAACGTTTCTAAATTAAAATCGAGCTTCTCCTCAGAAGGTGCTGTCGAGGTGACGTGACAAGAAAACTTCACTTCATCTATGCAGTGCAAGGTTGTTCACGTTTACTTATGGGAGTTTACAGCAGTATAATGCATACTATTATTACACAAATGGATGAAGAGTAGAGAACTATGTCAGCGAGTGTTCAATGTTGCCTGACTGACGTTCTGCATGTGTGTGTGTGTGTGTGTGTGTGTGTGTGTGTGTGTGTGTGTGTGTGTGTGTGTGTGTGTGTGTATTTTTAGTATGGTCACCGTGATGGACTAGTTGGCCGGACATTCAGGAAGCCTAGATGTCGCTCAATGCGGTGGTGAAGTGGTAGGTGTTGACGGATAAGAATGAATGAGTGGCTTCGAAATAAATGAAATTATTAACTCTGTATCATTCTAAGTTTCAACCATAAACTGCAGACCGAGCCACAAAAATCAAATAAGTATTTCAAACAAGAAATGCACCTTTTTCTAACACAATTTACTGGTTGTATCGAGACTTTCAATCAATCACACAACTAAAACTTATACAACGCACTGAATCTTGAGTTTGGACTTGAGCCAGATTGAAGCAGAAACGAATCGGGAGTGAAGCCTGGCCTGCTCCGCGCTTGTTGACGTCACGGAATGCGAACCTTGTGTCTGGGTATGTGAGCCATCTTGAACCAATCAGCTGCCCTGCCCCACAGACAGACATGAATGCGATGGTGGGCCTCATCCTCTCTATCTATGTACTCGTTATGGTGGCCTCGTTTGTTGGGATCAGCAGGTTGGACGCTGCGTTTGTTTCAATGAGCTCCCCATGACAAGCTGGGGATTGATAGGCTTATTTGAGGTGCTTGACACTTGCCTTAGATGTACAATTTGTTTGAAGGAAAAAGTAATTTTGTTCTCATTCTATCAACTGATATTTCTACTTGGTTCGATCCGCATGAATTATCTCTCACCTGTCGAAAGGTTGGGGTCACGTGGGAGGCAGCAGGTGAGGGCCGGCGGAAAGGACGCGGATAGACAGGTGTTCACGTCCTGCTGGCACGCATGTCGCCCGAACCTTACGAGTGTGCACAGTAGAGTACTTACACACACACACACACACACACACACACACACACACACACACACACACACACACACACACACACATACACATACATATACACATACACACACACACAGACACACACACACACACACACACACACACACACACACACACACACACACACACATGTTAAAACACTACTAATCCAACTCACTCCGAGGCTACTTGTCACGCAGTACACCAGCGTCGACCACTGTTTGTTGTGTTTCAATTGGTGTCCTGGTCTGCCGCCGTGGTCTGTTTGCCTGGCCGGCCCAGTGGGTGGGTGTGGGTGTGGGGGTGAGCGGCGGCCTACCTTCTGTCCCTGTCCACACCCCCCGCGACACCACCGCCATGACGCAACATTTATTTTTCAGCAATTCCAATGTTATTTTTATACACAGTATTTACTTCAACAACTTTTGATGCATAATAATGATGTGTGTGGTTTGTATGTTTTTCACCACAAAACAAATTTTACTAGTTAATTTTAAATGATCCTTCTTAAGTGTTTTGCAAATTATCACACGACGTTAGAAATGAGTTTATTCGCACAGTTGTAATTTGCGTTAAGTAACGGTCGTCACAGTTAAAAATTCCCGCACAATATATGATAAAATAAATAGACTATATATAATTAAAAAAAATATATACTATCATGTGATGCAAAAAGTGTGTTGTTGTTATCATTATATCATTTCGTGTGTCCCACGAGGCGAGTAAAACTACCTGGATAACGGCAAGGGTAACGGAGCTGTTGGCAGCGGGTCAAAGGGACAGGAATGTGAGGTCAGGTCACGTTAAGACGCCTTGAGGCGGTACACCCAATCCTCAATCCCCCCTACAGCTGTGCTTACTCCAACGGACGCACGGATTATATTTTTCACCTGAATTTGTTTATTTGAAACGACTCATTAATGTGAATATTCGAATTCCTTTGCCGAAGCTTTGAATATTGGTGTCACTGTTCACACGATGGGATTCTCGGGGATGGGCGGAGGGAGCACCTGGGGGAGCAGAGGGTGGCGGGCGGGCGGGCTCCTGGTGGGTGGGCAAGGCACGAAATTTATCGCTGACCAACTTGTAGGTTCGGCGTGACTTGAGGCTCACACGGACGGTTGTCGCCCGACTGTTTGCAGACCTTGTTTGTTTGTGTGTTTGTTTGTTTGTCCGTATTTTTTATGTGTGTATGCATAAATGTGTGTCGTCTGGTCGGTCGGTGTGTGTGTATATATGTATATATATATGTATATATATATATATATATATATATATATATATATATATATATATATATATATATATATATCTGTGTGTGTGTGTGTGTGTGTGTGTGTGTGTGTGTGTGTGTGTGTGTGTGTGTGTGTGTGTGTGTGTGTGTGTGTGACCCGAATCACCTCCCTGCCGTTCTATGACCTCACGACCTCACCAACAGCCGTGACAGAGGCGAGAGTCCCCTACAACGCCGCACCTGATGACCATGACCACCTCAGCGACGTGGGAATAGAAGGTGAGAAGAGGGACCAAGAGTGTGACCTCCTGATAGTGACCTGACTTAAGAGTGTGGCCTACGGAAATTTGCCTTCTTTGTTGTTTCCTTTGTCACACATAAGAAAAGGGTTAAGGAAAAAGAAGGAAAATATGTAAAAGGTGATACAGCCACTAAGAAAAAAAAAGAGAAATGTATAATAACCACAAGCATATACATAAAAAAAAAATTTGAAAATAAAAAAAGGACCCGAATGTAGATATATATAAAACAAGGAGACGCTCGCCATCCGTGTTTGTTTGATACATCCTTCCTTTTTCCAGTGACTCGTAAAAAAGGGACTCTTACAATAAATTTCTAATACGTATTGATAAAAATGAGAAACGAAAGACCAACCTTCCTGGAAAAGCAAATCAGATGGACGGATTTTTTTCCACGATAATAGTTGGTGTATATGAAAGAAGTTGAGAAAAGTACACTCTAGATGGCGTTGTCAAGCAATAAAATCTTCAACAAAAAACATCAAAGCAAGAAAACGAATAAAACAAACTTGCTGCATAAATATTAGACAAGGACAAATTGACCACGTGATCCCAACGAGAGAGAGAGAGAGAGAGAGAGAGAGAGAGAGAGAGAGAGAGAGAGAGAGAGAGAGAGAGAGAGAGAGAGAGAGAGAGAGAGAGAGAGAGAGAGCGTGGGTAGGTAAGTGGGTGGCGGAGAGGCGTTCGTCACTTCATTTAATTACCATCTATACCTGATCTACCTACACGAGATGACGAAGGGCAGGGGAGGTGGGGAAGGGGAGGGAGAGAAGGGAGAGGAAGGTAGGTGGCGAGGGTGACACCTTGACTTTCCTTAGATTGACGTGGGTAACAAGTCATGACAATAGTAGGAAGACGACCTCTATTCCTAGATTCAGAGTCAGAGCTGTATTACTACTACCCACTACATCATTACTTTTTACTCCCCTCTGCAACCATTAAATTACGAAAAAGAAATAATACAAGTAATGACGCTCGCTCAGTCTGCCTTTGCATTCTCCATCAGACTATGCGAAGACGAATAGTTCTCATTATTTACCTCACAATACCCTGACTTGCGCAACTTCGATTGTTGATTCTAAGCCAAGACAATGCCACAAATCTAACCTGAGTGTTGCAAAGACTACACACCTGGCTGATTTACTTTCCTGTGCCCTAGATTATCTGTAATGTACTACCCCATCCCCTATCACTCTTCCTCTCTCCCTCCTGCCCTCACAGCGTTAATCTAAAAGGAAGAATGTATGGCTGACTGCACTCTTTAGGTTTCTCTTATATCCTAATTTGAACGTAATAGCCAGGAAGATGGTAAATACACGTCCTTTATTACAAACATTATCTTATGTAACGTATAATATCTTCAAAAACATATACTGAGTGATAAAGACGTTACCAGGAATTAAAAACAAAAGAATCTCGACAATCTTTTCCTTCATTCTTTCCGTAATAGCCTTCCTTCCTCGATGCCCCCCACCCACACACCCACACTCCCGCCCACCCACCCAGCAACCACCCCACCCATTCCTCTCTCCTAGCGCAGCGTGATCACGTAAGAAATAAATATCCCGCACCTTAGGAAGTAGGCCTATAGCGGATGAGAGAGAGGAGAGAGAGAGAGAGAGAGAGAGAGAGAGAGAGAGAGAGAGAGAGAGAGAGAGAGAGAGAGAGAGAGAGAGAGAGAGAGTTTGTGTGTCTAAGCGAAACATCTAGTGAAGAAAAAGAAAAAAAAAAGGAGTGGAATAAATTGAATAATCTATAACATCTGCAGGGCATTACAGCACACGCTCCAGCCAGCGGCCACCCGACGAAGGAGGAGGAGGAGGAGGAGGAGGGAGAGGAAGAGGAGGAGGAGGAGGAGGAGGAGGAGGAGGAGGAGGAGGAGGAGGAGGAGGAGGAGGAGGAGGAGGAGGAGCAGTGCAGGTTGGCAAATCGCTCGATCTAAATAGGACATCGAGAAAGACAAGCGAGAGACGGACACCAAGCTTTTTCCTTCGTTTTTCTTGACTATTTATTTGAAGCTCTGTGTGTGTGTGTGTGTGTGTGTGTGTGTGTGTGTGTGTGTGTGTGTGTGTGTGTGTGTGTGTGACCGCACGCAGGAAGTTGGTGAAATTAGGTTTGTATCACATTATACGCAGACCATATGCCACCCGCTCTCTCTCTCTCTCTCTCTCTCTCTCTCTCTCTCTCTCTCTCTCTCTCTCTCTCTCTCTCTCTCTCTCTCTCTCTCTCTCTCTCTCTCTCTCTCTCTCTCTCCCTCTCTCTCTCTCTCTCTCCCCCTATGTTCACATTTGGTTTATGACTTTAATTATGTGGCTTTTCCCTTTTATAATTATTCGAACTATCCTTTTATATTTTGCTTTCGTTGAAATTTCCATCATGTTTGGTTGTGTAGTTACTGCGTTTGCTGCTTTATTACACACACACACACACACACACACACACACACACACACACACACACACACACACACACACACACACACACATGCACACACACACACACACTCTCTCTCTCTCTCTCTCTCTCTCTCTCTCTCTCTCTCTCTCTCTCTCTCTCTCTCTCTTTTCTCTCTTCTTATCTTTGTTCCACTCTATTTGTTCGCCTTCTACTATTTTCTGTTTCCTTGATTTTCAGCCCCGCCCCCCCTTTCCCCTCTCCCCACCTAGTACTGCCTTATTTTCATATGTGTATAATATTTTACTACTATGAAGCAAACAAGGCAGTCTATATTAATGAACTACCAATATTCCTAACTAAAGCAAGGAAGGAAACTCTCTCTCTCTCTCCTCCTCTCTCTCTCTCTCTCTCTCTCTCTCTCTCTCTCTCTCTCTCTCTCTCTCTCGGCATTCATTATCGGAGGAGGAAGGGAGGGAAGGAGGGAGCAAGAGGGGGAAGGGAGAACTTTCTGACATCACCCTCCCCTCTATCTTGCCTAATTGTTGCATTGGGAATTAAGATGTTGAGTTTATCCAGTCATTTTCCCTCTTCCTCCACCTTCCCCTCACTGTCCCTCAACTCTTCCCCTCGTGTATGCACCACGCATTCTCCCCTCTCCTCCCCTCCACACCTTTCGTTCTTCCATCTCCACCCCGCCCTTATCACTGTTTTTTACCCCTTTCACCTTCCTTTACACCTCTACTCGTTCCCTCGTTCGCCCCTCCTTCATCTCCTCCCACCTCCCTCTCCTAGTAACTCGACATGGTTCACAAGTGTCTGCAAGTCCGGAGGAAAATCAATATGGGACATTTTTCTTTCTCATCCCCGGCTTGGCAACGTCGCCATGGTCTCTACGGCTTCATATCATTAATGATTCGCAGTGCATTTTGGGCTCTATGATGAAGGACCCACGGCTCGTTCCGGCTTGGCAGGTCCGAGGGGAATCGACCCTGAGGGGAGATGCGCTTATGAGCCGAGCCCGCAGTGCGTGAAAAAAAGGGGCGAACAGGAAAAAAATAAACCTGAAGATTGCATTTCCGCCTCTACCACGTGAGGCGATACGGACCAACCTGACCGCCGCGGAGGGAGAAAAAATAATAGTAAGACTGCATTCCCTCCCCTGCTGCAAGGAGGCATAGGAGGCAAATTAAACTCAAACCCAACGGAAGGAACAACATGACTGCATTTCCTTCCGTATTGCAGGATGCACAACTAACCAACATGCTACCGAGGTGCATTATGCATATATATATATATATATATATATATATATATATATATATATATATATATATATATATATATATATATATAGACGCGCACACACACACACACACACACACACACACACACACACACACACACACACACAGAAAAACGCGCGCTCGCGGAAGAAGTTTGCATGTGTCAGTGCTGGAAGAGGCGGCAAGAGGCGGGTTAATCTGACCTGAGTTGTTGGAATCGCTCGGAAAAAGGGAGGGAGGGCGGCG
>JAXIVD010010577.1:0-13064 GCA_036785275.1 Cancer borealis
CCCCCTTCTTCCTCTTTCTTCTCCTCCTTCAATGATGGTTATAGGGGCGAGGGAAGAGGAGGTGGTGGGGGAAGAAGGAGGAAAAGGAGGAGAAAAAGAAAGAGGAAAAAGAGGAGGAAGAGTAGGAGTACAAAAGAGTACAAAGGAGTACAAAAGGATACAGAAAAAAAGACAGCAACAGTCCTACTGAACCTAACGAAGCTGTCCGTGCGGCTACACTTCTACTGTAATATCTACTTGATAGAGACAAAAGGACAGCAAAATGGGAGGCTCCTCCCCACCCATCCTTCCCTCCAGCCGAAGATGGCCGGAAGAGGCAGTTATACCATATAGTATAGACAAAGTATCATGGAATTTGTATAGAAAAGTGAGAAAACAGGAGTAATCTACGGCTATTGCAACAAAAAAAAAATTCACGCGGGAATGAAATACTCGATTTGGTGAACGAATGCTAAGTATTTATCAAGTTTCTTCTTCTGATAACTATTTGTGTTGATAGATAATTCCAAGTGCGGGGGACTTAGCAGTGTTACAAGAATTATCTAAGACTATGCAGCGAAGGAGGAGGAGGAGAAGGAGGGGGAGGAGGAAGAGGAAGAAGAGGAGGGAGAGGAGACAAGGGAACTTTTTTCATGACCTTCACCTTGTCCCTAACGTGTATATAACAACATCCATTTATCCTTGTACACAATTTATGTTTTCAACTTCGTAAACTCTGTCACACATATTTTTTTCTCTCCCCCCCCCCCCCTCTCTCTCTCTCTCTCTCTCTCTCTCTCTCTCTCTCTCTCTCTCTCTCTCTCTCTCTCTCTCTCTCTCTCTCTCTCTCTCTCTCTCTCTCTCTCTCTCTCTCTCTCTCTCTCTCTCTCTCTCTCTCTCTCTCTCTCTCTCTCTCTCTCTCTCTCTCTCTCTCTCTCTCTCTCTCTCTCTCTCTCTCTCTCTCTCTCTCTCTCTCTCTCTCTCTCTCTCTCTCTCTCTCTCTCTCTCTCTCTCTCTCTCTCTCTCTCTCTTTTTTTTTCTCTCTCTCTCTTTTCTCTCTTTCTCACTCTCTCTCTCTCTCTCTGTCTCTTCGTACATACACACCTGGGAACGATTAAAACTTTTCTTAATTGCGTTTGATAGTCCGAAAGAAGCAGTTACGAATATTTATCCCGTGAGAGTGATGGCTGCATGAGAGGGGAGAATGGCGACTGGTGGTGGTGATGGTGGTGGTGGTGGTGGTGGTGGTGGTGGTAGGGGTGGTGGTGGTGGTGGAAGGGGTGGTGGTAGTGGTGGTGGTGGTAGAGGGAGAGGTGGATTTTGTGGATTGGTGGTGGTGGTGGTTGTTGATATGTAGAATGGTGAGTGGTCTGGATGGTGGACATGTGGTAGAGAGAGAGAGAGAGAGAGAGAGAGAGAGAGAGAGAGAGAGAGAGAGAGAGAGAGAGAGAGAGAGAGAGAGAGAGAGAGAGAGAGAGAGAGAGAGAGAGAGAGAGAGAGAGAGAGAGAGAGAGAGAGAGATAGCAAGGAGGAGGGGAAGGTGTTCGTGTGTAGAGGCGTGACCTAGCAGACTCCTAGTTATGTGCGCCTGTCAGAGGAGATCATCTTCCTCATACTTTGAGTTCACCGCTTCGTCTCATGTTCAGTCCCTTAGCTCCTCTTCGTCCCTTCCCTTGCTACTTCCCACTCTCCTTCCTTCTTGGTGTTACGCTTCGTCTCACTTCACGAGCTTTCCTAATTTATCTTCCCCTTCCTAAAATGTTACGTGGTTGTTAGTAATTACCAGGTTCTCTTTTCCCCAAGACTTCACCCCTTATTGAACTTCCAAGGCTCCGTTCTTTTCGATGGAAATACTCATCCATCTCCCTACTTCTTCTGTAGGACGTTGGGTTTTCGTACACTTAAGCAGTCACAAGTCACTCCCTTTATGATATCCTTTACTATAATTTTTTTTGTTTTCAGGTGGCTATTTTTTCATTTTTGTTTGCTTTTACTTCCATATAAGTTTTAGATTCAATAATAATGATGATAAAAATGATAACAATAATAATAATAGTAATAACTAATAATAATAGTAACAATAATAATAATGATAATGATAATAATAATAATAATAATAATAATAATAATAATAATAATAATAATAATAATAATAATAATAATAATGATAATAACAATAACGAAAATAATAATATTAGCAAAAGCTTCTCAGCGTGCAACATGTTTTTAAGCACGTCCTGCCGCCTGTCACTAAGCCTGCAGTGTGAGCCGCTCCGCTTCCCAGCCTCGGAGCCGCTGGGGATGTCACACTAACCAGCTCATCCTCAGAACTGCAGCAGACACGTGCCTGGCATTCTGTCAGTTGAACGGGACGGACAATTAGTGAAGGCGCAACCCCTCAGAATTATATGAATGGAAGGGAGTCGTGTGCTCCCTTCCTCTGCGCCATATGTTACGTGAAATGGTGCGTTGTGGTGTAGACGATGGTGGATGACAGGTGATGGTGATATGAATGGGGAGTGATGATGGTGTGATGGCGTGGGAATGATGTCGTAGGTAGAAGGTCGTGGCAAGGTGGATGTGAGAATGTGGTGGAATGGAGGTGTTGTGGTAGATATGTGGTTGGAGATTAGTGGTGCATGTGATTATGTAAGGTTATGGTGTGGTAGGCTGAAGGAAAGGAGTGTTTTTTTGTTTTAAGTTGTGTTAGCAGAATGGTCATGGGCTGGATTGTTAGGTAAGTTTTAACCAGATTTATTGAAACAGAAAGAAAAGTAACTAGTTATGTCCTACTGGCAGATATTAGATTTAAGAGCATTTACCTGGTATGCCCTACGATCTTTTTATTTTTATTTTTATTTTTTTACTTATTTTTGATTGAGACTTAGTTAAACGTGGTTGGGCGGTAGCGTAGAGTTATCGGAATGTTGTCGACAAAATTGCTCGGAACAATGCTGCACGGCCTCTCTAACCCGTATTACACTTTACATTCTCAGATTTCAAAAAAAGAATGGGAGGTATGCAATTTTAAAGGCGTAGATGCACAGCATGTGATACGAGTGGTGGCTGTTGAAGAAAAAAAAAAAACGTTACTGGCCTAATAAATTAACTCGCGTATTAATTTATTTTTTCAAGGTTGGCCAAGGTGAAGACACGTGCAATAGTCACCATGTTTTAAAACTTACGCCTCATTTCTTCCATGTCAAGTGGTAGTTCAGAAAACTCTTGATTATCTTTACTAATCAATATTCCAATAACGGTTCATGCTTATTAATTTCCAGGGTTTCTTGCCTCTTCAAGGATTCCCTTCATTACAACCCTTTTCATTGCCCAATTAAAGCTCTTTAACTGACGGACATTAAGTAAGTGTGTGATATGTGTAATATGTCAGTAAGTGACGTCCGATGCAAAATGAATAGAAGAAGTTTATAAATTACCTTCTCAATGAATTATGAAATTAATGAAAGTTATATACTCATTTTATCATAATGCGCAAGGTATCAAATTAATCACTCTTTATTCCTTATTTTCATTAATTTCATTGCTGAGACATTGTTTTTATATAGTAATCCGGAAACTATTTTCTCTTATTCCTTCTGTATTAAGTTTTATTGTGAAACATGTTGATGTGAACTTATCACCATCTCACAGCTTTTAATAGGTAGTGGGGGGTTTTCTCATTAAGCTAACTAAGTTGTCTGTTTCTTATCTGGTTTGAGTTCAATATGAAACTACAAACAAGTTGGACAGTGAAGGAGGTTGTCATGCTCATCATTACCATTATATTTTTATCTTTTAAGAAGTATCAGGGTAAAGAGGCAATTTATTTTCTGCGAATTCATGTTTGAGATCTCCAACACTGCAAATGTTTCCTTTCAACCTTTCTTCTTATTGTGTTATTATTTTCTGACAGCTTCTTATATCTACATCATTTTTTTTTATGAGACGTTCCTTTTCGTTATCTTATGAAGTGATTAGTGTTTAACAGATACAGATTTTTTAATAAATGTATTACTGACAATATTATGTCGTTCACACATTACGTGAAATGCAGTTAGAAGGTTGTGACTCCCATCCATGTGCCGTCCTGTAACCCCGACGTGCCCACATGCTTTGATATATATTTTTTACCACAATTTTTTCTTTTTCAAATCAAAAGCGTGTGTGTTTGATAAATTAATTTTTCCTCTCGGTAATTTCATGATTTAGTTAAAAAATATATATTAATGTAATTTTCTGATTTTCTTCCGCGGTGAATTTTCTCAGATCTTGAGTCAAAATATATAAGGTATTTCCTTTCATCTTTTTTCTGCCTCACTCAACCACCGACTCGTATCAGTAATAATTATCAAATGGTAGATCCTCTCAGAATTTGGCAGAAAATTATAACATATGATCGTAAGTCTCTTGATATTCTAAAATGATAATGATAAAATAATCCTTGCATTGTAAACATCCTTCATTATGTCCATTGCCCTTGACTCAGGTGCTGGTGTGCAGACCTCCAACCTGTCCGAACGTTCGATTCTGTTCTGTTCGATAGACTTTGATCTCCACTTTAACTTTAACACCATAAGCTTGTTCTGAACCTGAATATGTTGAAACGTTCATCGTCTGTCTATGGACCCCGCGGCGGCCTGATGATTGCTCTCGTTATTGAATTGCTGTCATACTCTGTAAAAAAAAAATGTCAGACACTTCTACGTGTTTGAGGTCTGGATAGCTTGGTGCGAATATATAATCTTCAGAGTGATCTTTTAATGGTTTCAGTCTGCCATTGTTCTTTCTCTTCTCTAATTTAAGTCTTTTCTAGTCGACTGCTGGTGTGGTAGACGTTGACTCTTTGCGAAAATCTTTTAACACCTCGATGTCAAAGTATTCCTCTCCAGCGAATATTTTTTTCCTTTTCGTAAAGTAATTCTAATTGAAATCTTAGTTCGACTCTTTCGTACGCTGATAACTTCACTCCAATTTATTACAGCAGTTAGAAGACGACAGAGAGGCAGCAGTAAGTTCAAACCTCTCGAACCCTTGTATCGTAAAAAAGCTAAACTTTCTGTGATTTTTTAATGGAAAAAGAACCTCTTGACCGGATATGTCATCAACACAACTTTCTATTCATTATCTACGTTAGCAATCCTGACAAAAGTTCTTTACTTTCTTCTACGTTTCCTCATATAACAATTATTTTCTATTTCTCAATAACAAGTATTTTCTATTTCTCAATGTTGTGAGGCTTTTCGCCGTTAGCCATTCTTTTCCCATTATAATGATGTAGTGACACCCTTTCATAGCTGATGTTGAATTGTTAATTGTATATCATTAGGAGGTTACAGCTATGATCAAATAAGTTAAGGTGAAAAAGAACAACAAGAACAAGAACAAGAACAAGAACAAGAACAAGAAAAAAAAGAATAAGAAGATAAATGGAGGAGCGACATTACAGACCATATCGACTGAACATAAAACCAGACAGTGTGTGTGTGTGTGTGTGTGTGTGTGTGTGTGTGTGTGTGTGTGTGTGTGTGTGTGTGTGTGTGTGTGTGTGTGTGTGTGTGTGTGTGTGTGTGTGTGTGTGTGTGTGTGTGTGTGTGTGTGTGTGTGTGTTAGTATTACCCAAAGAGTGTGCCTCACCCCAAAGTAAATACTAGTAATTCTTTCAATATTGAATAACGAAATTTTAACAGCAAAACCTGATGTATATAATTATATCACTCACAAGTCAAGGATTAGCCTTGTTTGGCTGAAGGACGACGTTTGGACATAATGGTGTTTGTCTTTTACTAAGAATCAATGCTACATAAAGAAGGTTTTTACTCAGTTTTATGACTGTGATTTTGTCTTGCCAAACTGAAAGACCACTATTGGTTTTGGGGACACGTAACACATCGCTTGTAGACCGTCACGACTGTAATGTTTTTCCTCGAGGTCAGTGGATCGTAGAAGCTCAGGCGAGAGATGACTTTTCTTTTATTATTTTATATTTACTTATTTTTCAGTATCGGAAAGAGGAGTCATGTGTGAGTGAAGGTCCAAGTGTCTATCTTATAGGGTAGCCTTGCAGTAGTATTTGGAGCGTGGTTGTAGTGTCTTGTCATAATTGTAGCAGCAGTAGTAGTACTAGTAGTAGTAGTAGTAGTAGTAGTAGTAGTAGTAGTAGTAGTAGTAGTAGTAGTAGTAGTAGTAGTAGTAGTAGTAGTAGTAGGTGTAGTGGTAATGTAGAAGGAGTAGTAGTAGTACCAAAAATACTCTTGGTTTCCGAATTTCTTAGCACATTTCTTGTTCGTTGTGTTTTATAACACCAATATCTTTGTAGAAATAGGTTAAGTCTGCTGCCTAGTGCCTCGTTCATAGTCCAGTTCAAAGTAAAACAGCAGCTGCCTTTTTCCTCTGGGAGTCAGGACAAAGGGCCTTGTTCGTAAAGACTCAACAATAGCTGTGTGGAGGGAAGGGGAAAAAGACTGATTTCACTTTTAGATTTCCCGATTCTTAAGTGAGTAAGCCCTTGAAGTTTACAAGTTCCAGAAGGGAGTGACGTAGGGGTGTGTATAAGATATATTGGCACGGCTTAGCTGCTTTTAGTTCACGTTTAACACTCATGGTAAAGAATAAATCACAAACGAATAGAAAAATCTTTGCACAATGTCTGATATTTTTAGTCTACATACATGATTTTAGTGATGTATTGCCACTTAAACATGTAACATAAATTTTGTCTTCTTTTTCGACGATCTCTTCACCAATGCATGGACGCGTAGTCTGACCTTGGCCTCGCAACGCATCTAGTTTATTAGTTAGCAAGTTTATGGCCGCCAGTGCACCTCACGAAGGGAAAACTGGAATCTCACGTGCACATTACAGAGAAGTTTGAGATGAAGGTGCTTGAATAATGGATGCAGGGGCCGAACTTCCAGCAGGAGGAACATACAACTGAGTATACTTCTTAAGCAACGTGAATGCACATTGATATATGCGACGGAGAGAGAGAGAGAGAGAGAGAGAGAGAGAGAGAGAGAGAGAGAGAGAGAGAGAGAGAGAGAGAGAGAGAGAGAGAGAGAGAGAGAGAGAGAGAGAGAGAGAGAGAGAGAGAGAGAGAGAGAGAGAGAGAGAGAGAGAGAGAGAGAGAGAGAGAGAGAGAGAGAGAGAGAGAGAGAGAGAGAGAGAGAGAGAGAGGAATGGGACGAGATAATGCGATACATAGATAGATAAATAGATAGATAGATAGATAGGTAGATAGATAAATGGATAGAAAGAGAGATACATTGATAGATACATAGATAGATAGATGGATGGAAGAGATAGAAAGAGAGATTTTGTCTATCGTCAAGGGAATACGTTACATTCCTTTCTCCATTTTCTGTCTTCATTTCTGTCTTCGATTCTCCACCTCTCAACCGCACCTGACTGTTCATTTTGTGTTATGTGTTCATCGACCAGAAATGTACCTGGAGAAACATGATTGAGGTCGATGTAGCCACATGGATACCATAAATGGTCTTTTGTCCCATGAGAAATTATATATATACATTTGTATAATAATAATAATAAAATATATATATGAATATATATATATATATATATATATATATATATATATATATATATATATATATATATATATATATATATATATATATATATATATATATATATATATTACTGAATTCAAGACGAAGATGATGTAAATGTGTCACTGCGTTCAGCTTTACTATTCTTCAGTAAGTCTTCAAATGTAAAGTATTCTTATTACAAATTGTTTTTTATACGGAATAGTTGTAACTAAATATTCAGTTACTATTCAACTCATTAAGACATCAAAGACAAAGCAAACGTATATACATTCATATGTTAAAAGGTAAATTGATGCAGCACGAGGAGGATATTTTGTATTGCTAAAGGTTAAATATTTTCATCGTAATATTAATTTTTAAACAATTTCTCATATCACAGATAACAGCAACTATGTGTCTCATATTTTCATCTCCTCCTCTGATGCCTTAGGGAAAATGTGTGCCGTAATCCACAATGTGAAGCAGTGAATTGAAATTATGAAACTCATCATTCACTGATACATGTGAATAAAAAAAAAATTGAATTCCTGGTTAAATATTATATCAAGTTACTAAAATAAATACGTTTTAGAATAATAAAAATTGTGTTCTAACCTTAAAAAATAAAGTATTCTAGCGCCATAATTACACACCGTCGTGGCTGAATTCTTGATATTTTTAAACATAGGATTAAATACAAAGAACAAATAACGAAACCTCTTCTTCTATAACAAGAGAATATGTTGAACTACGTACGTACTATTAGTAAACTATGTGTTGGAAAACAAAATAGAATATAACAAGTTTTCTCTTCGCCCACCTCTCCCTCAGACAACGTGGCGGCAGGAAGCAATTTGAAAGGAACACCTCGTGCTTTGTGGAAAGTAATGAAGTTCAATCAAGACTGCACATAATCATGGCTCAACATACTAATGCATCACATGTCGGAACTACTCAGTCTCAGAGTTAGTGTAAAGACTATCTATCTTTATACCCGACTGACTTCCCCTTAATGAAGATAGCAGAGATAAGGCGTTTACATAATCAAATTCACATACATTCCCTTACACTTATGCCTCTAGGAGTCTTGGGTAGAAGGGACCGATTTTTACCGTTCTACACTGCGTGCAGGGTCAGTCTCGCCGCGCAATCAGTGAGGAGCGGACAGCAGAAATGGCTTACCCTTGCCGGATCACAATAGACTCATCCCCTTCCCAGCACCGGATCCGATCACCTGATCAAACCAGATGCGGTAAAATCTCCTGTCGAGGCGATTCCATTCATGTATTCACAACTACTATCCATTCATTTCCATCACAGACAACCATTTTTCTTTGCTCCACAAACATCCCTCTTGCATCTAACGCTGTCTTCACACTGTCGATCCATCCCATGTGTGGTCTCCCTCTCAACCTCACATCAGACCTATTTATCTTTTCACCAATCGTTCCTCTTCCTTTCTCTCTACATGTCCAAAGCATCGCAACACTTGCTGTTCTGCTCAATCAGGCAACTCTCACAGGAGTTCAGTGCACTTCCTCATGTCTTAGTCTATCTATGTAGTGTTACTACACACGTGCTCATAGGACACGATATCCTTTATATCAAATATCTTTCTCTGCGTTACTCTCATACTCCACGTTTTAACCCCAAACAGTGCAGTTCAAGGCCCATTAATGCATCTCCTTAGGACATTAAATAAATGAAAACAATAGGAAGTTCTATCATTTGTAGCATATATCAGACATATGGAGTCATATAAATTTTGTGATTGAGTCACAAAAGCAGTTTAACATGTATTGGAAGTACATTATATGACATAATGCGACGAGCTAAGTAAAAAAGTAGTGAAGCAGTTGTTGAGGGGAGGAAGAGAACATGGGACGGAAAGTCATTGAGCGTGGAACTGAAAATAGATTGCCAATTTATGTTCACAAAGGCAGGCTAAGGATTGAAGAAGACATGCTAAGTAATCATAAAACAAGGTGGAACTACCTATCACAACGGAGAGTCAACTGAATAAACGAACATTAATGAAGGATGTCTGAAGGAAGGCCCTTTGTTAGTTGTGAACCGCTAGCGATAATGATGATGATGATGATAAAGATGATGATGAAGGTGGTAATGAGAAGTATAATTAGTGCATGTATTCCAGTCACCTTTCCTGCAAAAGCTCGAGGTGAAGTTGAATAATTGCGATGAAGCTGTGAAATTGTCAACAGTCCAAGGTATGTTCTCATTGTGTTTGCTTTTCTGCATCATGTGTGACGTGTAAACAATATTAGTGTTATTTCTTTTGAGCGCAGCATTTCCATTGCTCCGTCATATTGTTTGTGTGAGTGTATGATGGAGAACATTTCACCAAGCCACGAGTCTGCACATCACTTACCTGAGGCTACTTACGGTTCTGCCACTATGCGTTGCCTCAGTGTACCTGCAGTGCTTAATTTTCTCAATGCTTCAATAGATCAGCATTTTATAACACACTTCCGACCACACATACGCAAGTGGACCGAGTAAGTTTCAACACTCACTAGAGGAATGTGTGAGGCGCGACGGTAGTGTGCACTGTGCCTTGTTCTTTTACGGAAAACAGAACCACTATGAATAATAAACTAATTCACCTGAAACGCACTTCTTGGCACAACGTTTTATTCGGACACAGCCCAAGACAGTTGTAAAATGGGCGTCTGTGTCGCTAGAAATTACTTGTTTCCTCACAAGATATTTTTTCCTCCGGCGTGCCAGTTTAGGTAAATGTGAAGGTGTATGTGGAGCAAGGCGATACAGGTGCACCCTCATGAGTCATTTCGTAGCACCTGTGATCCTTCGCTACTTGTTGTGGTGCAAGGGAAGACATTAGTAGTTTGGGTCGGTCACAGGAATACCAAATGAACGACAGTACCTGAAGCACAGATCAACACAAACGGCCGACATGGCAACACGAGGCCGAAATTGTCGTGGAAACGTTGTCAAGGTAAATAAATGTAACGCTTTGAGTGTATTGTTAACCTCGGAAAAACAGTTGCATGGAGGTTTTATTGGACTGTTTCAGTTAAAAAATAGAAAGTGTCTTTCGAGTGAGGTCCAGTTCACGCAAAATTTAGAGGAAAGGAGAGGGGACTTGAAAGGAAAGCGACTGTGAGGCACAGTCGACAAGCAGAGAACGAGAGCTGCAGTTTTTGATGCATTGTTCCGAGTCTACATTTGTCATTCTGTCTGTCGGTTGACTTGCCATCCATCAGCTTGCATGAGTGAGACGATGGACAGTTTTGGTTACTATGATGAGGAACAACGGAAAATAAAAATCAAATTTCACGTTACCATATCGTTTTTTATCCACGTTGCAGCGGTGATATCACGCAGTTGTTTTATAAGGATGTCACTTGATTTTCAACTCGCCATCCAACTGCCAATTCACGTTCCACAAGAAGCAGGAACGACCATCATTGCAAACCATCATAAGATAATAACACCAATCGAAAAACAAAGACTAACATTATAAGAATAAACAGTTTACCATTGGCATTAATTCTCGCTTTGGCTAACGTAAAATGGAAATAGAAGCGAGGGTGATAGTTTCAATGGTTCTGCAACAAAGGCGGAACATGGTAGCCTCTGCATCTTTCTGGTCGTAGTGGGAGGGAAGGGTAGAGGAAGGGAAAGCTAAAAAAGACACGCCTGCTCTTTCATTCTTTGTGTTAACGGCGTCCTTTGGCTGGTGCCGAACGCTGCAGTCCCTTCATTCTTTGAGAGGAACGATGAGGAGATACGTAGAAGAGGAGGAGGAGGAGGAGGAGGAGGAGGAGGAGGAGAAGGAGGAGGAGGAGGAGAAGGAGGAGGAGGAAGACGAAGAGGAAGAGGAAGAGGAAGAGAAGGAGGAGGAGAAAAAAGAAAAAGAAAAAGAAAAAGAAGAGGAGATGAGAAAGAACGATAGAAGAATAAATGAGTAAAACAGGATAAGAGGCAAAGAAATAAGCTAGAGAGCGGGAAAAGAAGCAGGAGGAGGAGGAGGAGGAGGAGGAGGAGGAAGAGGAGGAGGAGGAGGAGAACGGACGTGCTCCACCTCAACCATTGTTTTAACGATCACACCCCCAAGCGGTTTTAATCCCCTTCTCTCTCATTCTCTCTATTTCTTTCTCTCTTTTATCCTATTCCTCTTCCATTTCTCTTCTTTCACAACTCTTCTCCTTTCTCTCTCATCTCTTCTTTTCCGCCAACCTCAGGTCTCTGCCCTCTCTCCTCACCTGCCCCTCTGGAGACACCTTGCATTATGTCTGTCTAGGGCAAACCGGGATCCACGCAATAATTCCTTGTGTGTGTGTGTGTATGTGTGTGTGTGTGTGTGTGTGTGTGTGTGTGTGTGTGTGTGTGTGTGTGTGTGTGTGTGTGTGTGTGTGTGTGTGTGTGTGTGTGTGTGTGTGTGTGTACATAAGACAAACAAAAACAACAATGAAAGAAAAATAATCTCGTAGTTATAAGAGATAGATAGATAGATAGATAAATAGATAGATAGATAGAGAAAGAGAAGAAAAAAAAGAAGAGATAAACAGAAAGAGTGAAGTAAAGATACACAAACAAATGGACAAACAACAAACAAGCAGAGTAGGAGGTAGACAGGAAGGAAGAGAGGAAGAAAAAAAAGAAAATGTTTGGGTGCGCAATACTTTTCCCCCTCTTTAGGTCTGAATGAATAATTAATGAAGTGTTAAAGGGGCCACAACCACGGTGGGAGGGGGGGAGGGGAGGGGGGGAAGAAGGGGGAAAGGGAAGGGACCAGAGGAACGCATCACATAGAGGCGGGTCGCTTCTCTGATTGACCCTATGTGTGTGTGTGTATGTGTGTGTGTGTGTGTGTGTGTGTGTGTGTGTGTGTGTGTGTGTGTGTGTGTGTGTGTGTGTGTGTGTGTGTGTATGTGTGTGTGTGTGTGTGTGTGTGGTGTGTGTATGTGTGTGTGTGTGTGTGTGTGTGTGTGTGTGTGTGTGTGTGTGTATGTGTGATAGAGAGAGAAAGAGATAGAGAGAGAGAGACAGACAGAAAGAGAGAAAAAAAAATCTTACCGAGTTAGAAGACAAACTGAGACACTGTTACGACAGGAAGGCACACTTAGGCGGAAACGTATTCATATGTACATACATAGGCAGTTAGAAAGCATGATATGATTACACAAATATACTGTATAAGACTCATAAGCTGTAATGGAGTTTCAGTATTTTTAGAACACGAGCATCAAACAAGTGAAGGAACAACGCGGTAACTTAGAGTCTTAGACTGTCCGGCGCACCTCAATTTCACCGTCAGTGTCTGTTATCATTACAGAAATCCCTGAAGAATATAACATTTATATGGAAAAGATGAAATTTTCTTTGTATCTTCCCATGTATATATCTTGTGTTATCATGTATATATCTTGTGTTATATGTTTATCTATAAAAAAAAAAAATCAATATATAAAGTGGTGAGTGAATAGCTATATAAATGCATACATGAGTACACATACATATGTGTATAAGTACATACACATACACACATAT
>JAXIVD010010578.1:5000-13059 GCA_036785275.1 Cancer borealis
AATTATTAAGTAATGAAGCTAATTGACTGTTGTGTTTGTTTGATTCGTATTGTGTTCGTGTTGTGTTCGTGTTGTGTTCGTGTTAGGCTTCCAGTAAGACTTGTATGTGAGCTAAACATTTCCAAACGAAGGGAGAAACACTGTAACGACCTCCCACACACACACACACACACACACACACACAAACAGGCTGAACAGCATATTGTGTATTTCTAATGCGGTGAAAACTTATAAATCAAGAAATCATTCCCAGAAATCCTAATATAATGAACGATTTGTCTTGCTCGTATCCTAGCAGCGAAGGATGCTTGGAAGTAGGACAAGACAACACAAGTGGATAAAGGAGGAGGAAGGAGGAGAGGTGGATAAATAAGTATAGAAACGCAGAGGAAGAGGAGATGGAATAAAAGGAGTAGGAGGAGGAGGATGAAGAGGAGAAGGAGGAGAGCAGTGTCCAGGAAGGAATCTTATTACTGGCCTGAGGAGTTGTCTCGTAATCCAATTAAAATCCAATAACACACAAGCCAAGTCCGAGCAGCAAATCCTTACCTTTAATATGCAAACGTTCATCTTTGATTACCTTTCACTCACTCACTCACTCACTCACTCACTCACTCACTCACTCACTTACTCACTCCTGTTTTTCTGTCTTGATTGGAGTGACTCGCTAATGACTGTGATTAAAAGAGAAAGATGATCACTTGATGTTTTGTTTTTTTGGAAATAACTGACTAAACTAAATGACGGACTCTGTTTTTTACTTAATGAGGAAACAGGGTAATTATTTTTGGCTTAATTGAATTTTGCAGAAGGGTTGATAACATCCATCCAGTGTGTAATTATAGTTTCATTGTGTGGAAAAACAAACTTGCATCTACACTCGTTATGTAGATTAATAATAAAACAACATAGATGAAAAGTAAATAAAAACAAGATATTAATACGTGAATGATAGATACAAATACAAAACATATTCAAATAACCTTTAAATCATAGCAAATTAATACATAAACATACCCTAACTACCCTATGTATATATGGAAGCAATTTAACATGAATACAAGTGCATTATGGGAAACAGAAAACAAGGGTAGAATTACATTATATATAGAGGATAACACCAATATTCCGTACACACACACACACTCACACACACACACACACACACACACACACACACACACACACACACACACACACACACACACACACACACCTTACCTGAGATTGCACTAATAATTCTCCGCTCAGGTAACTTCAAAGCACAGGTAAAGCCGCTACGCAAACCACCTTCTGAACTCCTAAAGGTGAAGCCCGAAGTCACTCAGTACAATGCTTCATTTCCTCCCCGTTGGAAGCAGCCGCCCCCCCTTACCTTACCTTACCTTACCTTACCTTACCTTACCTTACCTTACCTTACCTTACCTTACCTTGCCTTGCCTTGCCTTACCTTGCCTCCCCTCGTTCTTGTCTTCTCATAGCTTCCGCCTACTTCCCTACCCTACCTTCCCTCCCCACTAGCTTCAGCCACTCAAGGTCAAAGTAGAGTCTGTGGACGTTCTCTCTCTCTCTCTCTCTCTCTCTCTCTCTCTCTCTCTCTCTCTCTCTCTCTCTCTCTCTCTCTCTCTCTCTCTCTCTCTCGCTCTCGCTCGCTCTCTCTCTTTCAATATCCAATAATACTGTCACGTTTTTTAATCATTCCACACCATATGCCGCAATAACATGTACACGGCCTGGCGGAGGTTCAGTGGTGAGTGTGGTAGTAGTGGTGGTAGTGGTGGTGGTGGTGGTGGTGGTGGTGGTGGTTAGGGGGTCCTGGATTCACTCACTCTACCAATGGCGGAGATTTTTTGAGTGCCGTAAAGTGGAGCAATCAGCCACATGTTGCAGAGATACGCTACCCTACCTGGGATTGCGATTTTAGTCAAGTAGAACGAAGGTCTGGGAGTGTTGGGGGCGTGGAGGGGGAAGGAAGGAAGGGTGAAGCACTGCTGGCATAGGTTGTAACGGACCTCCAACCTGTGTCCCGGTAATAAAGATGCGGGAGATGGGCTATTGTATACGTGTGTTCTAATTGGTGAGAGATTGAATTGTGTATAGTGGTGGTGGTGGTGGTAGTTTTGATAGTAGTTTTTATAGTGAAATAGTAATGTTATGGAGGTTTTTTGAGTATATATTCTTATCTTGTATATAGTGATGTGAGTTTAAGGAGAGAATTAAGTATTTATTCAGTTTTTTTAAGAATTTTGTCTGAGAATGAACGAAGTGAAGTGATGTATTCGCTCATTTTCTATGCGATTCTATAATGATTCGCTAAAATTTTATTATTCATAGGACACAAAATGAGCCAAGATACTCAATGCAATGACTACATCCTATTAACTAACCATCTGGACGTCCATTACTTTAAAAAAAAAAAAGATAGAAAGAAAAAAATATATAAAAAGTAATTTTTTATATCTTTGAACGTCTGGAAAATGAGAATAAATCGATGATATCCATTTTCTAGCTTTCCTTTGTGTCTGTCTCTCTCTGTAAGTCAGCTGGCGTTGGGTATAGCGTCCGCAATGCATACAATTCCTCGTTACATCTTCATCTTATTCTTCTCAGCATCTTCATCATATTTGGCAATCGGTGGGCCGTCTCTCAGCCAGGTTACCTTCATCTCCCTCACGCCAGCCAGCCTCTGTTACGAGTTGCTTTAAATTCATCGAGTCACGTCGGTAAATCTTGGTGTTATTTTGAATTCTGAAAGCATGCAAGACTTCCACCAACACCACAACCTCCTCCTCCTCCTCCTCTTCCTCTTCCTGATCCATCTCGCGCTTCCTCGCTGCCTACATTTTCCTTCTGGTTTCCCTCGGTTTTCCTCGCTCGTTATTTCCTCTTAATTCCAGCGGGAGTTCGTGTTTTCCTCCACCTTTATTTCCTCTCTTCTCTAATCTGGTCACTTTCCTTTCCCTTCCTCTCTCCCCTTACCCCTCTTCTCTTCTGATTATCACGCCTCTTAATGCTACCTCTTCTTCTTCTCTTCTTCTGGTCATCACGTCTTACCTACCTCTTACTCCTCCTCCTCCTCCTCCTCTCAACACTCCACTTAGCTGTACTCGCCTGCCACTCCACTTCTCCGTCTTATTACTATTACTCCTAAATCCACTTACCTTCCTCCACTTCCATACTTCTAGGAATTCCAATTATATGTTGTTTATGTGGATTTGTTTTTATTATTATTATTGTTGTTGTTGTTTTTGTGATCTGCTTAAAGGAAAAAGAAAGAATAAGTGTTAGTATCTGGAAGTCTTAAGGAAGGAAAGTTAGGTGATCAAGGTTATAAGGGAATCGGAACCTAAGCACTAGAGGATCGAGTTTCAAGTATAAGGAATGGAATCTAAGTTTTAAAGGATTGAATCGTTTTGCACCAGCGAGTGAACATAAAGGAAGTTGGTGCTCTCTTAATCCTCCATCTTGTTTACCTGTGTTCGGTAATGTGTAAACTTAAGGTGCGCTGCCCCCTCCCTTTTTTTCCTCCCTCCCCCCTGTACACCCCTTCCCTCTCTCCCTCTATTAATTTCCTTCCCTTACGACGACTCCTCCAACTCCTCCCCTTAGATTTTTTTTTTCTTCTTTTTTTCGAGGTTCTAATTTTTATTTTTGTTCTATATGTCCTCCTCCTCCTCCTCCTCCTCCTCCTCCTCCTCCTCCTCCTCCTAGTTTTTTTTTCTTTGCTTACACACAAAAAAAAATCTTTAAAACTAATTCTTAGGAAATTTTCAACACCTCTGAATGTCATGAAAATAGTTACATTGAAGTTTTTAGTCATAAAAAAACGAATCTGGACTCAGTTTTATCATTACTGTCACGGAAATGCATTGTTCGATTCTGGACCGAAATTTGCTTCCAGAATTGAGGTCGAAATATTCTTTGTCATTTTACTATGAAACTATTACTCATACAGTGAAATTGTATAGATACAAACTTGTTAAGCTTGATTAGTTCTATTTGAATATTGTATCAGATTTAAAATATATTGAACCGTTTAAGAAAAAAATAATGTTTTGTGAAGGTTTTGTGAAAAACACAATTTTATTATTTTTTCAATAACCAATCGGTCGATTTTATTTCTGTAAAGCTCAAAGGAACGGGCGTCTTAAGCTCTATCTTTACTATTCTATACTATTTTTACGTAAACTTCATACTTTTCGAGTTATTTCAAAAAACGCAATTTCACGAAAATTTTCCCCACCTCAGATTCTCATGAAAATTGTTACAATGATGTTTTAGGTCACGATGAACATGAATCTGGACTTAATTTCGTCATTACTGTAATATCAAAACAGGATTTCAACCTTGATTACATAATAACATCAATGAAATAACCATTATTGAACTTGACTGCCTGATGCTGGTCTCATAGGAGGAAAATACATATAGATTTCCTAACTTAAATACACACAATACATACAGATATACTTAATTCAATAAAGAAAAATTATAATTCGTACATGAAAAGGGATTATATATTTTTTTTCTAAAGAATGAAAGAAAGAAGGAAAGAAAGAAGGAAGAGCTACAAGGTAAACCAAGAATCTTACCTGAATGCCTCTTCTTAATTACCTTTCTACTGCGGACAGGTGACACGCTAGGATTAGGGAGGACCATAATTATGTGGGAGAGAGAGAAAGAGAGAGAGAGTGAGAGAGAGAGAGAGAGAGAGAGAGAGAGAGAGAGAGAGAGAGAGAGAGAGAGAGAGAGAGAGAGAGAGAGAGTTAATACAGTGGAAAGTATAATAACAATAATAATAATAATAATGATGATAATGATGATAGAGTCTAGAAATTATACACGCAATTTTTTGTTCTTTTTCTTTGCAAATTTTGTTTCATCATCATCATCATCATCACACACACACACACACACACACACACACACACACACACACACACACACACACACACACACACACACACACACACACACACACATGAACGATCTTTAAAGTGTATTTGAAGTTTATTTTTCTTTTCTTTTCTTTTCGTTTTGAAGGAGTCGCCGAAACTTTTATTGGTTTCCCAGAAAAGATTAATTTGGAGGCGAATAATTCTGAAAATTTTATGATATTTAAGAAATTTATTTGTTGTATTATTATTATTATTACTGTTATTATTACTATGCTATTTTCTTTTGTTATCTATAGTGATTAATTAGTTTATCCAACATTCAATCTTTATTATCTCCTCTTCCTCCTCCTCCTCCTCCTCCTCCTCCTCCTCCTCCTCCTCCTCCTCCTCCTCCTTTCTCCTCCTCTTCCTCTTTCTCCTTCTGCATATTTCTTCACACCTCTGACTTCGATAATTAGGAAACTGGGCAAGTGTTTCCTTTCTTTCCCTTCTTTTGGGGGAAACTTGGTCATACTTCCATTAATAATCCAAAATGTTTAATGCAGGCGGGTCGACCCTTGCTTGGGGGGGACGGGGGGAGGGGGAAGGCATTAAGTGTTGGAGGAGGAGGAGGAGGAAGAGGAGGTGGAAAATGAAAAGGAATAGGAATGGGTGAGAGTGAGAGAAGGGAAAAGAAAGAAAGAGAGAGAGAAGGAAGCTAACCGCGCAGGAAGAAGTTAGTTAGAGAAGGAAATGGTTAGGAAACAGTGAGAGGAACTGACAAAGAGCCTGAAAGGGGAAGGAAATCAGAAAGGGGAGAGGATAGGTGACGGAAGGAAGGAAGAAAGGAAGGAAAGGTAAAATACATAGTAATAAAGCAGTGAAGACAAACAAGAATAAAGAAAAAAAAAGACAGTAGTAGAGGTAGAAAGTAGATAGCATGGGGGAAAAGCAGCAGGAGAAGGAAACAACAATAGGAAAAAGAACAGTAGTAGTAGAAGCAGAGAGGAAATATATCTTAGTAGGAAGTAGGTAGAGGCAAGGCAAGGCAAGGTAAGGCAAGGCAGGGCACGTCAAGGCAAGGCAAGGCAGGGCAGGGCAAGGCAAGGCAAGACAAGGCAAGGCTAGGCAGGGCAAGGCAAAGGCAAGGCGAGGCAAGGCAAGGCAAGGCACGTGAGACGCCAGAATGATCCCCTAAGAGAGAACACACGACTCTGAGGACAAATTGCTTACTGAATATTCATGCCTCAAGTACTCCGCCTAAGAACGACACCACAGCCCTTCCTAGACCTGCTCCCTCGGCTCCCCAGGGCTTACTGTTGTCCTGATGCCCCGTCTACCTCCCTATATACTTAGTGACTCGATACAGAAAGGAAAAAATATATTAAGGAGAAAAATTGTTGGATGATAAGGATACTTTTTCTTTTTCTTTAGTTGGGATGAATTATTATTTTCCGTTTTTTCTTATTTTTTTCAATCTTGTAATTAGTGTTTGTTTATTGGTGTGATATTTGGATAACTGTGCGTAGAGAGAGAGATAAAGAAAGATTGAGAGAGAGAAAAAAAAGAGAGTATACTACATATTGAAAATTAGAATAAGTTAATTTATATATATATAAGGAAACTCAAAACCACAAATAATCACATGGAAAAGTAAAAACCATAGATAAATAAAAAATAAATTAATCCAATGGTCATGGAAAAATAATATATGCTCAGCTGCTTTGAATTATAAAAAAGAACAAGAAAATTGAAAGGAGATAAAAAAAATACCAAAATTAAAAACGAGAATTCGCTTCGTAAATATTAATGGCGAGAGAGAGAGAGAGAGAGAAGAGAGAGAGAGAGAGAGAGAGAGAGAGAGAGAGAGAGAGAGAGAGAGAGAAGAGAGAGAGAGAGAGAGAGAGAGAGAGAGAGAGTTAAAACTGATTTGAAGGCAGTAACAGTAAGAGTAGCAGGCAATGACTTACGTACCGTAATTCTCTAACATTAAACGAAACAAAAAAAAAAACCTAATAGTGACTAATAGAAGAGGAAGAAAATGGAGGATTATTTTTAAGTGATCACTATTAAAAGTTGATGGTGATGGGTAAAAAAAATTGATTGTGATTGTAATTTATTTAAGATTGTGTTAAATAATTGTGTAATGAGAGAGAGAGAAGAGAGAGAGAGAGAGAGAGAGAGAGAGAGAGAGAGAGAGAGAGAGAGAGAGAATTATGCAAAGTGTCTCCTAATTAAACTCAATGAATATAAAGTTATGTGAAATTCTTCTTTGGATCTTAAGAAAAAAGTACTAGAGGTGACGCATCGTATCTCTCTCTCTCTCTCTCTCTCTCTCTCTCTCTCTCTCTCTCTCTCTCTCTCTCTCTCTCTCTCTCTCTCTCTCTCTCTCTCTCTCTCTCTCTCTCTCTCTCTCTCTCTCTCTCTCTCTCCGTGTTCAATTTTAATACTCAGGTGCAGGTGTGTTCTGATTAGTTAATTTTGTCATAATTTATGGGACGGAATATACCTTTATTTTTAAGCCTCAGTTGAGAGCGAAAGGGAAGGGAGAGAGAGAGAGAGAGAGAGAGAGAGAGAGAGGAGAGAGGGAGAGAGGGACAAGAATGATGCATAATAAGGTTTATCTTTCTTTATACTACTATTTTATTAACAGTATACTTGTATAACAGCCTCCTCTCTCCTCCTCCTCCTCCCCTCCTCCTCCTCCTCCTCCCTCCTCCTCCTCCTCCTCCTACTCCTCCACGTCACTTCAGAGAGTTAATTTATGTCCAGAGTGATTAATGAATACGTAGAGTGAGGTTATCGGAACAGCTGCTGGGAAATTCAGGTCACACACACACACACACACACACACCACACACACACACACACACACACACACACACACACACACACACACCCGTACGTCCTCCTTCCCATTAACCTACAAACATTACTATGCATAAAACGACACATACACAGGTACACACACTAGCATACGTACACAGACACATATACACGTACATAAACGCACATACGCTGCCTTCTGAGCTGGTCGAGGCGTGAATATTTGATGACTGAGCTCAGTTTTGTCCTGAGAAGCTCTTGGGAGCCTCTTAGGAAAGCTCTTGGTGCTTTTATGAGAGTAAGGAAGGAGGTAGAGAGGTAAGGCCAGAGGGAGGGGGGGAGGGAGGATGGACAGA
>JAXIVD010010579.1:0-13059 GCA_036785275.1 Cancer borealis
CTCACTCTCTATCAAAGATCGGCCTCTCCTTCACCATCACTTTCAATTTCCCTCCCTCACGCCTGGTGTCACGCTCGCTTTCACACTCCCTCACTCTGGCTCTAAAGGGCTAGGATTTCCAGTTTCTGCCGTAGGGTAAAAATATCACGGGAAATCACTCTTACTTAGCTGAAATCCCCCATGAAAGCTAAGCCGAACTGCTGCTGCTGCTGTAGGAGGAGAGGAGGGAACGGAGGGAGGGGAGGGAGGGAGGGAAAGGAGGAAGGAAGCAAGAGAGACAGAGGACGGAGGGAGAGGGTTTTTAGAAGAGGGAGTAGGTAGAGAAGAGAAGGGATGGAGAAGAGTAGCAGTGAAGGATGAGGAGGAAGGGAAACATATATGTACTAGTATGTGCAAAGACTTTATGCAACACATTCCCATTACTCTCCCCTTCCACTTTGACTCTTTATCTACTTCACACTGCGTATTCCCCTTCCCTTCCCCTTCATCCTTTTCCCAGACGGTAGAAGAGAGGGAGAAGTCAGCCTAACAAGTAACAATACCTCGCTCTGCTATCAAATCATCAAGCATTAACAGGTGAGGTAAGACTTAAGAAAGTAGGTATGAGAGGGACGAAAGGGAGGTGGAGAGATAGTGAGAATGAGAGAATAAAGGAGAGAGCAAAGAACACGAGGATGTGGGGAGGTAAGATCAAGGGAAAAGACAGGAAGGGAAAGAGATACATGAGGAAAGGAAGAATTAAGTAAGTCACTGAGGAGGAAGGGGATAGAGGCCGAGGCGGATTGCTCCATCATAGCTCAGGAATGTAGGTGGTGGTGGTGGTGGTGGTGGTGGTGGTGGTGGTGGTGGTGGTGGTGGTGACAAGGAGAGAAAAGTACACAATAAAGAGCACATTTCCTATCACTTCCGAATTTGCTTCACCTGCATCGTTATAAAAAAAATAACGCGTATCATTTTCAATTCATCCCGGTTTACCTAGATGTCGCTCCACTGTGTGTGTGTGTGTGTGTGTGTGTGTGTGTGTGTGTGTGTGTGTGTGTGTGTGTGTGTGTGTGTGTGTGTGTGTGTGTGCGTGTGTGTGTGTGTGTGCGTGTGCGTGTGCGTGTGCGTGTGCGTGTGTGTGTGTTCACATGCGTCTACCGGTTTATGTATTCATCTGTTTGTCTGTTAGTCTGTTTCTCTCTCTAAGTCGAGGTGTAAGACAGAATCCTGCCTGAGAGTTATGCCATAAGGGCCTCTGTAAGGTGGAAGCTCGACGCCCGTGCACCCATTCAGACACTCGACCCAGCCAGGACTGCAGGGATGAAGTGGACCCAAGGCGGATCAAGGATGGCACGGTGAAGGGCTGAAGGGCTGAACGGCGCCTCTCCATGTTAAGTCTTCATGCTCTACCTGTGTCTTGGTCTTGGTTTCCTCACTTTAGTCACTTACTCACTCACTCACTCACTTGTACACACCAACATATACAAACACCAACACTCATTCACCGTCATACAAGTCAATCTGTCTATCGGTTAACTGGTAACATTATACAGAAGGCAGGCGTCATCCCTCACCTTCCTCCCTCACAACAGCCATACAAATAATTATCAGTAAATAATAAATTAACAAGTTAATAATTGAATGAATAATGAGGCGTCTGAACACATTTTACGGAGAAGCTGTACACTTCACGCGTCTCCTGCCCCACGCCCTCAACACGCGCCCGACTCCCCTTGTAAACAATTAATTGACTAATTGAATTTCATTTGCAGATTAATGGAATCCCAACAAAAACAGCAATTAGTCTAATCTCTCGAACCGTACTATTAAAACATCCGCTTTAGCCCGCAGGACCCTGATGAGGATAATTAGGCTCAGGCCACTCAACCAGCATAATCACCCTGCCTCCCCTGCCCCTCTACTCCCTCCCCCACACCACCATGGCCACAACCCTCGCACAGTGGAACAGTTTGATGCAAAAGAACCCTCCAGCGCCTATTTACGCTTCCAAATCGATTTAATGAACTGTGTTTTGGACGAACGATTGCTGGCGACTACATAGACTTTCCTCTCAGGGCAGAGCGTGTCCTTGAGGCCTGCTGGTGCTCCTCTTCCACGTCTCACTCAGGAATGGGGTTGTTTTTCGGGCACAGTCACTATTTCATCGTTTCCTACGCGTTTAAGACAACGATGATTACAGTACTTTATCAATTTTTACCACTAATAAGTACACTGCATTGTTAATGAGAAACAAGAGGAATCATGTTATGCATCATTTGTATGGAATCGTAAACCCTTTGCTACAGCCTACATTTTTTTATATTCTATAATCACTGTTCCCTAAAAAACAAAAGTCTTATTGTTCCAAAGAAGGTGACGTCACTTGCCCATAACCGAGGCCACGAGAGGAAGAATCATTCACCTGGGGAAGAAGAATTCATATTAAATCAATGACAAAAAGTAAAGAGAAGGAATGTATGTTTCTTCGCACCAAGCAATTGGGGTAAAGATACAAAATAACCATAAATATTCATATAGTCGGTAAATTAATTACTAAAATCCGTTGCATTGATGTTTTACAGCAATGGATGCAAGAAATAATTGAATATATGAAATAAAGATTCCATGTTTTGGTATGAATATAAATAGTCAAATAACCCTGATAGATATGAAGTCCTGTGTGCCATTAAACACTAAATGAGGGAGGGAATAAACTTTACCGTTCATGTTCAGAGCATGACATTAAAATTAACATGAAATGAGACTACCATAATATATATATATATATATATATATATATATATATATATATATATATATATATATATATATATATATATATAATTATATATATATAATAATGTAATTATAGGTCAATTATCCCACTATCTAACTAACACAAACACAAACAATCACAAACACAAAAGAACGAGAAAAAAACATTTATAAAATTCAATTTTGAAGTTTTTCAAATGGATATAAATGGAAGGAGCTTATCTTTTTTTTTCGCTTTTTCTCGCTGATTCGCCAACCTATCGATTCAACGCGTAACTCTTTCTTTCGGGGCGTGCAAAAGCTTTCCGTTTCCTTTGCTCCTCTTCTATTATTCACGTCGTCGGTGGTGATGGTGATGGTCGTGGTGGTGGTGGTAATAATGGTGGTGGTGGTGGTGGTGGTGGTGGTGGTGGTGGTGGTGGTGGTGGTGGTGGTGGTGGTGGTGGTGGTATGTGGCTCTTATCTTGTTTACGGTGGTTTGGTTGAGTCCATCTTAAAAGCGATGATGAGGATGAAGGAAAGTGGTGGAGAATAAGCTCAAGGGGAAAATGTGAATAAATAGAAAAATAGCGAAGATTGAGGAGGAGGAGGAGGAGGAGGAGGAGGAGGAGGAGGAGGAGGAGGAGGAGGAGGAGGAGGAGGAGGAGGAGGAGGAGGAGGAGGAGGAGGGAGGAAGATGCGGAAATTGAGATTATGAAAATGAAGACGAGCAAGAGGAATAAGGTAGATGAGAAGGAAAATAAGTTGGGAAAGAGCAAAAAAAAGAAGGATGAAGGAGAAAATAAAAATGAAAACAAAAAAGAAAAGACTCGTGGAACAAAAGAAAAAAGAAAACAAGAGAACAAAGAACAAGCAGTGGAAAAGAAGACGCATGAAGAGAAAAACAAAACAAAAAAAATAATGACAAGAAAGAAAGAAGAAAAAACAACATAGATAAAGAGATAAAAAAAAAAACACGAGATGAAGATGAAAAATAAAGAAGAAGAATAAAAAGAGATAAAAAGGTTTAGAAAGGAGAGAAAAAGGTGGTGGTGGTGGTGGTGATGGTGGTGGTGGTGGAAGTGGTAGTGGTGGTAGTGGTGGTATCATGACGGCAGGCAGGCAGGCAGGCAGGTAGACAGGCAAGCACCAACCTGCAGGACTTAATTACTCTGCTTGCCACCTGTGGTTCGTCTACCTGGAAACAGCCATTCCAGAGGGAGGGAAAGGGTCACGTCACAGTGGGTTATAGCTCTTTTTACTATTCTGTTTGTCCCTTAACTAAGTCCGCCCCTTGCCTTCTCCCCATTACCTCCTCATCCTTACCCCATTTATCTACCCTTTACCGACTTCATACCTGGTCCTCTATCCATTCCACTTAACTATCCATGTACTTCATTAACCTTTCCTACATTTTACAATATATTCTGCTGGTTCCTGCTAAACTACTCTTCCTTCCTTCTTTCTTTCTTTACCCTCACTCTCCCTTCCCTCTAGAGATACAGACTTAGGAAGGGCCGGGAAGGGAAGGGAAGGGATGGGATGGGAAGGTACTACTATATGGAAATAAAAATGTTTGAATTAAGCATCTCATTTTAAAGGGGGAAGGTGAAGTAGTAAAAAGCCATGAGTGATATGGAAGGTATGAGGAAGAATTAGAGGAAATACCATGAGGAGGGACAATGTACATATACTATATACATTATAGAACAAGGTAGAGAAACAATGAGGGAGTAATGACACCATTCACTTGTAGTCCTAAAGTCCACTTAATAATACACGCACCACAAATAAGAACAAAAGAAGAGATCTTTATCATGTTGTAGAATGACTTACCAAAGTTGTTTTTTTCGATATATATATCCTTCTCTCCTTCACTACTCCTCCCTACTTCTTTCTTCTATATTTTTTTCTCCACTTACCCCTTTTTTTTCTTTTATCCTTAACTCTGTCCTACACATTCTCTCTCTCTCTCTCTCTCTCTCTCTCTCTCTCTCTCTCTCTCTCTCTCTCTCTCTCTCTCTCTCTCTCTCTCTCTCTCTCTCTCTCTCTCTCTCTCTCTCTCTCTCTCTCATCCACCCCTTGCCCCACTCTGCTTTCCTCCGCCCTCTCCCTCATTCTTTCTCTTTCCTCCACTCCTCTCCAAACACTTTTTCGGCGTCATAAGATCTCGATATTTCCAACATTATTTGTCATCAAGTCACAGCCGCTCTTATGTAAGGGCAAGCAGGGCGCCGAGGTCAAGAAGGCAGAAAGCAGCAGCAGTGAATTTTCGCCTTTAACCCCAGTAAATCCAAAGGGGTGAAGTTTGCATGGCACGGAGAAGCGGCTGGGTTAGGCGCAGGAGGAGGAGGAGGAGGAGGAGGAGGAGGGAGAGGAAGAGGAGGTGGAGGAAGGTAGGTAAGTGGGATGGTCCTCTCTTCTCTGGTTTATCCTAGTTTTATTTCCACGTCCCCATTAATTCTTAGAAAAGTCCCACTTCAGCAAGATTACTCCCCCGGCAGACTTGATCTCCCGACCTGCTGCTCCCCTCTTTCTTCCTTCCTTCCTTTCTTCCTCCCTACTCCATTCTTCCCTCCTCGTCTCCCTCCCTCTCTCCCTCTTTCTTCCTCATTTTCCCATCCCTCATTTTCATCTTCCTGTTCTCTCTTGATGTCTCTCAGTTTCCTTCATCTTCCCCTCATTTTTTTTTTCATATATCCGTGCCTCTCCGTTGCCCTGTTCATCTGCACGTACACTGACTGGCTTTTTCATCTCATCTCCTCTCCTCTCCTCTCCTCCTTCCCTTCATATCCCACCTACGCTTCTCATCTGCTTTCTTCCTTTCACCTTTGCCTCCTCTTCTCATCTCTCAACTACTCGGCTCACCCCCTCTCCTCTCTCCCTCACTCCTTTCCTTCCTCCCTTCCTTCCTTCCCCAACCTCCCACTCCCTCCCCTCCCTACAGTCTCTCTTAATGGGGGAGTTATCATGTTTATTTTGTTTATAATTTCGGCTTCCGGATGTTGATGGGGCTGGGTAATGGTGTTTCCGGAAGGTCGTGATGTAGCCTCTGACTTCTCTCTCTCTCTCTCTCTCTCTCTCTCTCTCTCTCTCTCTCTCTCTCTCTCTCTCTCTCTCTCTCTCTCTCTCTCTCTCTCTCTCTCACACACACACACACACACACACACACACACACGCACACGCACACGCACACGCACACGCACACGCACACGCGCACACACACACACACACACGCACACGCACACGCACACGCACACGCACACGGGGGGACGCCACGCTTCTCATGCCACCCTTGCCTTCCCTCCTCGTTCCCGCCCGCCTGCCCCCTTCCCCTTACCGTCTCCTTCCCGCCACACGCCACGCCGCTCACAAACTGGCGCTCTGGAGACACTACGCTGGCCCAGAGAACATAGGAGCTTCACCAGCCGTCTCTTCAATCCTGCCAAGGCTTCTTTCTATCCCTATCTCTCCTCCTCCTCCTCCTCTCCTCCTCCTCCTCCTCCTCCTCCTCCTCCTCCTCCTCCTCCTCCTCCTCTTCCTCCTCCTCCTCTTCCTCCTCCTCCTCTTCCTCCTCCTCCTCTTCCTCCTCCTCTTCTTCCTCCTCCTCCTCCCCCTCCTCTTCCTCCTCCTGCTGCTGCCGCCTTTGTTCCTCCTTTCCTCTTGATTTTTTCCTGTCATATTTCTTTTTTCTTTCCATATATTCCTTCCTACGGCATTTTTTTCTTATCCTTCCTCATATTGCTTCTGTTACCACCACCACCACTACCATCACCAATAATACCATTACCATTACTACTAATAATATTCTTAAAACTATCCTAACTACTACAACAACTTTTACTACTACTACTACTACTACTACTACTACTACTACTACTACTATCAAAACCACTAATACTATTAATGCTACAAATAAAAATAAAAAATACAGTATAACAATAACCGTGCAACGTTACATGTTATAAAGCCAATACATATAAATGAAATTTAATTGAATTACAAATATATTATGATCTGAAAACTTAAAATAATGGCAATTTTAATTAATCAAATGAAGTTGCTAAATTCACGATGTTCAGATAAAAAATATAATATTCTCAAACATGCATTCGCCTTTCGCTTATTCAACATTTTTTTCCGCATCTAATAACAATAATTATTTAGCTTACTATTTCCGTTTAAAGTTTCACAATCAACATTACTAAAACATTTTCATTATATTCTCATGTGTATGTATGTATGTACGTAAATGAACATATATTTATAGTAGTCCATACGTACACAAACACATATACATTTCATTTGATTTTTTTTTTGCGATTTTTTTTTCTTTTACATCAGCTATCTCAAAAAAATCCACACCCAGGCTCAGTCCCCTCCTTCAGCGGCTCCCCCAAAGGCTGTCAACATTATTCAAAGACCAGGATACCAGCAGCAGGTCGCCTCTTGTCACACCAACTCACTGTCCCACACCTGTCCTTCACACTCCTGGGTCCTCAAGCCTATGTGACTAAGTACTTCCTTAACACTCATCTATCCTTCCCCTTTTTTCTGGTCTTCCCCTCAATCTCTCTCTCTCTTTTTAGTCCGGACGTAGAGAGGCTTTTTGATCTTTTTCTGTTCGCCATTCGATCCATATGACTAAATCGCTTCAGAACACTGCGCTCCTTGTGTCCAGTGTGTTCGCCCGGGTTGTACGTACACATTTGGTAACACTTTTCACCTTCAAATATTGTCACTGGTGTTAATTGCTACGGCAGTCTTCCTTTTTAAGCTGTTCTGGTGTAATGATGTCCGACAACGTTGATAAAGTTATACAAAAATGACAATGATAATAATAATAATAATAATAATAATAATAATAATAATAATAATAATAGGATGCTAAGGATGGAGCCGCCAGGTAGAAAAGTAAGTCAAAGGAGTAAGTTTATGGATGCAGTGAGGGAGGACATACAGGTGGTTAGCGTGGTAGAGGTGAATTACAGAGGTCATGGCGTGATGGAGACAGGTGATCCGCAGTGGTGACACCAAACTAGTGAAGCCAAAAGAAGAAAAGAATGGAGGATGATTTTATGCACGTTTTTTTTCAGCAATGTACAAGAAACACAAAGGAACAGGTAGAGCATCAACTGGCGATACGAATAAAACTCTACACATAAAGGGAACCGTACATTGATAAATATGCACTTGTTTTTATATTCACTGATGCGGCAGTCATGCTCTTTTACACCAGTACAAAAGAACCATTGATAAATTGCCTTTGAGTCGTATTAAATGCTACACAATATTCTGTAAAAATAAATATCTACATTACCACCATCACTTTTTTTCATTAGTGATAAAAACATCACCATAAATAACTGAAAAATATCCAATTAAACACGACGAAGCAAATAAAATATTGATTGACCAATAATAAAGTGTGTATGTGTCTGTGTCTGTGTGTGTGTGTGTGTGTGTGTGTGTGTGTGTGTGTGTGTGTGTGTGTGTGTGTGTGTGTGTGTGTCTGTGTGTGTGTCTGTGTCTGTGTCTGTGTGTGTGTGTGTGTGTGTGTGTGTGTGTGTGTGTGTGTGTGTGTGTGTGTGTGGCCGTGTCGGAGGAGTGTACCTTAGATGTTGAAGTGAGAAAAGAGGCAAGAATGTCGCCCTGGAATGCCTGACGCTCGCTAACTGGGATTTAGAGCTGCGAGGTGTCGGAGGGATGAAGGCGGAAAATGAACAGAGGAAAAGGTAAAACTGTAGAAAGAATATTACGGCAGAAGGAAAGATAAAAGTATATTTCGACCAATCCTTTCATCGAGAGCGAAAGCGTCGCATCGTGTGTAACTTTCCACGGCAAGGGAGGAAAATAACACTAAAAGGTTTGGATTTTTACCCGTATGAAGCTAAATCAAAAGCAACATTGTAACAATATCCATTTACCTTTATCAACTATTTGCATAACATTCACATAGGAAAAAGAGCGAGCGAAAGAGAGTTAGAGGGAGAGAAAGAAAGATATTTCAACACAAACATAAGAAGAAGAAAAAATCAATCATTCTGTATGGAAGGAAACACAAAAGCAATGTAAAACAAACATACATTGTCGTGTGTTTCTGGAGGCGATCCGATATGTGATGCTGGAGTCGTCCTCTCAGCCGTGTTTGCCATCCACCTTCAGAGACAAAGCCTGAACGCCGCTAGAACCGACGAGTTGCTCCTAGCGCTCGCAGTGAAAGGAGGATAATCAACGAGAGAGCAGCTGGGACTCGTAAAAATAGGAAGTCATCAGTTCGTATGCCTCTTAGGTGAAGGAGGGGCGGGAATGGGGGAGATTTCCGTCCTGTCTCACATACTTCCCCTCTACCCCTACCCCTCACATTTCTCCCTATGTCCTCTGTCCTCCCTTCTCCCTCCCATGCATGCTGTTCGTTTTCCCTCCCTTTTCTCTACCCATCTGCACCCTTTCCTCACCTTATATTATCTTTTTTTCCCTTCCCATCCCTTCGTTTTCTCTCCGTTTTCCCTATCCTCTGCACTCTTTCTTCACTGTATACTCCCTTCTCTTCCCTTCCCTTCGTTTTCCCTCCCTTTTCTCTACCCTATGTAGCCTTTCCTCACCTTATATTCTCTTCCCTTCCTCTCCTCCCTTCTCTCATCTCCGCGCCGCCCCAGACCCCACCCCTCATCCCCTTCCTCTTCCTCTTTCCCCGCCAGCAAAACAAAGTGATGTAAGGCTTGTTTATCCCCCGCCTAGAGGGAATCCTTGTTATGTTGGCAATGTTAATGGAAATGTGAGGCTGCCCAATTTTGTGAGGCAGGCTGGCTAAGTGGAGTCTTTAGCCTTGTCTGTCTGTACGTTTGTCCTGTGCCTCATGGTCTGTTACGAGGTACTTGGTGTTCTCTCTCTCTCTCTCTCTCTCTCTCTCTCTCTCTCTCTCTCTCTCTCTCTCTCTCTCTCTCTCTCTCTCTCTCTCTCTCTCTCTCTCCCTCCCTACACCTGTACAAACTCGAGTCATATTCTGCCAATTACACTAATGGAGGAAAACAGATTAAAAACTAATGAGTAAAGAAAAGAAAAGAAAAGAAAAGGGGGCGAAAAAACCCTTAGGAGCACAATTCCCCCTACACTATACGTTAAAAAAAAAAACTCACTCACTCACTCACTCACTCACTTACTCACTCACTCACTCACTCACTCACTCACTCCCTACGTGCCAGGAACCAACTCCTGCTACACCTATAACCCTTTCTTCCCCTGACACCTTGCTCTTCCCTTACCTCTCATCAAATTCTCATGATCCCTTAAAAAAAATAAATCCTCCTCCCCCTCCTCTTCCTCCTCCTCACGTATACGTATCTCCTCACTCACCTTCCCCCTTCCCCCATCTTTCCAAGGCTTCCAGTTCAAGGCGACACCCAAGAGCCTGCAGAGGAGGTCTGAAGGAGTGACGAATGTGATTCACGAAGGTGGAGAAGAGAATAGATTGATGAATTGGATAAAAATTTTGCCAAGACAGTATAAGGAGAAGGAAGAAAATGTGCAATAATTGTCTAAATGTGTGTTTTCTTTGGGTCTTTGAGAGAGAGAGAGAGAGAGAGAGAGAGAGAGAGAGAGAGAGAGAGAGAGAGAGAGAGAGAGAGAGAGAGAGAGAGAGAGAGAGAGAGAGAGAAGAGGAGGGGGGGTTAGGGTGCGAGACAGCCAAGCAAAACAATAGCTACACCTCGTGACTGCCGCCCTGGTGTGTCTGCTTAAGGTTCCGTCTGAGCAAACACAGACCCGTTTGTTGACTTTGCCACCTCTTACGGCGACCCCTTACACCTCTTACCTTACCTCCTCCACCCTCTACCACTCCTCCCTATCTCTTACCTACCTCTCCTCTCCCTCTCCCTCTCCTTCTCTCCCTCTCTCTCTCTCTCTCTCTCTCTCTCTCTCTCTCTCTCTCTCTCTCTCTCTCTCTCTCTCTCTCTCTCTCTCTCTCTCTCTCTCTCTCTCTCTCTCTCTCTCTCTCTCGACACAGTACCAGCTTTTCCTTCCATCCCTCTGAGCCCCAATCTTGTGCATTTCTACTTTTTTACTCGTCCTTCCCTTCAGTAATTTCATTCGCTCCCCTCTACGCCTCGTATTCATCCGTTCACCTCTTCGCGTCCTTCTACTAACTCCTACAAGGCATTTATTTCTTGGATACTCCTTGGTCTTCGCAGCTCTTCGTCTCTTCTTCTTCATCGGCTGTTTTTTTCATGCATTTCTTCCTCCTCTTCACCCTCCCTCCCTCCCTCACTCCTCTCTTTTATCCTCAGTTTCCTCCATAATGTTGCTCTGTCCCTCTCTCGTGTTTCCTTCAGTATGGGACGCACAAGGACGGACATCTTTGCCACCTAAGATGCTGGAAAATAAGATTACCGTCCGCTTGTCCGAGGAAGCATCACCATCTCTCTATCATGTCTCCATCTCTCTCTCTTTCTCTTGCTCTCTTTCTCTCCTCTTCTCTCTCTCTCTCCCTTGTCTTCGTGATCCCTAAATTATTTCTATCATCTCTCGGGATTATCACATTTTCACTCTCCCCTCTCGTCCTCGTCCCTCTGTTTATTCAGCAAACACACATTTCACACCAGTCACCAGTATTTTCTCTTCACCTATTATTATTTTCTCTTTCTCTCCTGCTTTCTTTTTCTTTAACTTCATCTATTCCCCTTTCACCCACCGCAAAGACTAATTTTTTGTCGTGGTCTTTGTTAATTTCTTTATACTTATTCTTCTTTCCGACTTAAAGGGTATTAGATTACTTTTGTGGTAATGTTTTCGAGTTGGGTATCAGAGTATCATATTATAGTTTTTTTTTTTTTAAATATAGATATCTTTAATTCTCTCTCTCTCTCTCTCTCTCTCTCTCTCTCTCTCTCTCTCTCTCTCTCTCTCTCTCTCTCTCTCTCTCTCTCTCTCTCTCTCTCTCTCTCTCTCTCTCTCTCTCTTTCTCTCTCTCTCTCTCTCTCTCTCTCTCTCTCTCCTCTCTCTCTCTCTCTCTCTCTCTCTCTCTCTCTCTCTCTCTCTCTTTTTTTTTTTTGCGAGTTCGTTCCTTTCAATTTTACTTTAATATGTCCCATTTTTCTCCACAATTTTCATTTCACACAACTTTTGTTTCAAACTTTTTCCTCGCTAGTCCATTGCAGTTCTTGCTATCTATTTCCCTTTAACCCCATTCTTTCCCTTCTCTACCTCTTCCCACACCCAGGTATGTACAACCCTCCTTCTCCCTTTTTATATTTCCTTAACCGAATGCTCTTTCTTTCATAGCCTGCAAAATCTCCCTGTTTCTTCCCTTCTTCCTGTCCACGTTTTGTACACACCTATTCTCCTCCACCTTACCACCACCACCTAATGCGCCCCTCCATTTCCCTCCACATCCTCGCCTCTAGCCCGTCTTCTCTCCCACACATGTACGTTGGGTTAAGATAAAAATATTTTTCTACAGCTCAAAACTGTCCTGTGTAACCATAAAACAGTGAAATGTGGGCAAGGGGGAAGGGATGGGATGGGCTGGGAGCTGGTGTGGTGATAGAAGAGTGAGAGAGAGATAAAGAAAGAGAATGGAAGGAAATAGTGACATAGAAATAGAGTCTGACATAGATATAGAGTCTGACATAGAAATAGAGTCTGACATGTTTTTGATTCACACTAGGAGACAAGAGACTTAAAAAAAAAAGCAGAGTCACAGACAAACTAAGAGACAGATAGACAGACAGACAGACATACAGACAACACGACAGACAATGACAGACACATAGCAAAAAGGTATCTACGAATAAAGTAAAACACACAGATACACTGGAAAGATCCGGACAATAGAGAAAACAAAGACACAGACATACAGGTACAAAGACAGTTACTGAAAAAGGAAAAAAGAATTGGAGTGGAAGAGGCAGGAAAAGAAAGAGAGAGAGAAGCTGGGAAGAGACTTTTCAAACACCCTCTGATTGTGAAAGTTACGACGTAAGAGAAAGAGAGAAAGGGAGAAAGAGAGAGAGAGAGAGAGAGAGAGAGAGAGAGAGAGAGAGAGAGAGAGAGAGAGAGAGAGAGAGAGAGAGAGAGAGAGAGAGAGAGAGAGAGAGAGAGAGAGAGAGAGAGAGAGAGAGAGAGAGAGAGAGATAAGAAGAAAAAATAAACAAAAACGGAAAAGGAAATAGTAAAAACTCTTGAAAGTGTTGAAGGAGAGGAACAGAAACAGGAGGAGGAGCGAGAGTAGATTAAAAATAAATGCTAAGATTTTACAAACAGAAACAGACCTTTACGTCCTTGCAAGGTTTATGGTTTCAGTAACTGGTATGAAGGAAAGGATAG
>JAXIVD010010580.1:0-13054 GCA_036785275.1 Cancer borealis
GGTTGATGGTTATAACATATTTTTGGTCAATTAATTCCGACCCTTTGTTTCTTGGTGTTTAGTCCTCCCTTAAAACTTAACCCCAACACACACACACACACACACACACAACACGTTTCTTTCTTCTTTCTTTCTTTCATTTATCTTTTTTTTATTTAACATTTTCTTTATTTATCTATAGATTGTTGTTTTTTTAGGTGTTTTCCATTTTCTTTCCCATTTTTATTTCTTTATTGTTATTAATTTTGTTTTGTCTTGTTTTTCATCACTGGCTACATGTTCATTCAATGTGTCCACTCGTGTTGTGCTCCTCCTCCTCTTCTTCCTTTCCTTCTCCCTTCTCCTCCTCCTCCTCCTCCTCCTCCTCCTCCTCCTCCTCCTCCTCCTCCTCCTCCCCTCCTCCTCCTCCTCCTCCTCCTCTGCTGTCCCTGGTCTGGGCCGCTGGTGTCGCAAGAAGGAAAATTCTGTTTGTGGGTCGCCTGATGGGACGAAATTTCACTCCACACTTTCTCCTGTTCCCTTAGCACTTCCGTTACCTCTCCTCCTCCTTCTCCTCCTCCTCCTCCCTCCTCCTCCTCCTCCTCCTCCTCCTCCTCCTCCTCCTCCTCCTCCTTTTTTTGTTTTTTCTTTTCCTCTTCATGTTTTTTTGGGCTAATTTTTTGGTTGTAATCGACTTTGTTTTCATCTTATGGTAATTGACTTAATTTTAGTGATACGAGTCCTTATTATAATTTGTATCATCACTAGCTCTCTTCTCTCTCTCTCTCTCTCTCTTCTCTCTCTCTCTCTCTCTCTCTCTCTCTCTCTCTCTCTCTCTCTCTCTCTCTCTCTCTCTCTCTCTCTCTCTCTCTCTCTCTCTCTCTCTCTCTCTCTCTCTCTCTCTCTCTCTCTCTCTCTCTCTCTCTCTCTCTCTCTCTCTCTCTCTCTCTCTCTCTCTCTCTTTCTCTCTCGTTTTCGCATTCCTTTCTCCTTCCCTCCATTCTTTTCTTCCCCTTTACCTTCCTCCTCCTCCTCCTCCTCCTCCTCCTCCTCCTCCTTTAATAAAACTGATCTGGGAAGTATGTCACCTGCTTTCCACCATCTGGCACCTCAGCGGAGAGGAAAAAATATTTCCCTTAGAGACAAAACCTCCTGGGATGGTACAGGGAGGGAGAAGAAAACGTGGAGGAGGAAGAAAAGGAGGGAGAGGGGAGGGAAAATTAAGGAGGGAAGGGAAGGGAAGGGAAGGGAGAGGAGGTCAGTGAGGAAGAAGAGAAGGTACTTACAATGCACTGACAAAGGAAACGAGGCACTGAAAGGTTAAGGTGAAGGATATTTTGTCTTCTCTATTACACATACTAATAGCTACTAGTCTCTCTCTCTCTCTTTTTTTTTTTTTCTCTCTCTCTTTCTCTCTCTTACCCTCCTCTTACACCCTCTATCCTTAGGGAGAAAAAAAATAATCTTACCTAAACGACCCATAGCAGACGATCCTTTACTTTACTTTACTTTTCTTTTCTTCTTCTTTTTTTTCCCCTTCCTCTCCCTCGCCACACATAAATCATCACAAGTTACTCAGACGCGAGGGCGGGATAAAGAAGGCCAAGGGAGGCTGAGTAGTGTCACATAACTCATTTTGCGTCAGGACAAGAAATGAAAAATATGAGACACTAAGAACATTTTACTGACACGAACGAGGCACCAACATAAGGCTGAACCAAAGACCAACACAACCATAGCTACCACAACTACCACCACTACCACACCACCACCATCACCACTACTACCACAACCACCACCACCACCACCACCACCACCATCACCACCACTACCACCACCACCACCACCACCACCACCACCACCACCACCGGCTTTCTCACACACATCGAAGCATCAATCAGACAGCAACAGGCCGGATGCTAAAGGAAGGAAGATTTTTTTTATATCCCCTAAACTAAAGCAAATTTAATGCCACAAGGTATTAAAAAAGACATTTTCATCACTTATCATCAATGTTTTTTGAAGTTCTAAGTTATATTAATCAAGCTAATTAGTGAGATGCAATGCACTATAGGCCTGTGTTGCATAAACTAATGAGCTTGCAAAGATTTTTGTTTTTTTTTGGTTAACGAAGAATCAGAGGAAGCTACTTTGTTGCTTGAAAAGGAAGAGGAACAAGAGAAAATTTATATTCTTCATTAAACAATTTTCCTCTGAGTCTCTGTTGTTTATGAATCTGTTGTTCCCTTGTATGTAATGGCCTCCTCGTCTCTGGCCACAAGTAAGACTCGACCCCCTAGCAGGTAACTCACCCTCGACCCCAGCATTCCTTCCTTTCCTTCTTCCTCCTACGCTCTTACTTTCTTTCCCTCCTCCTCCTTCACTCCAACTTCATTTCCCTCCTCCTCCTTCACTCCTACATCCTTTCTCTCCTACTATTTCACTCCTACGTCCTTTCCTCCTCCTCCTTCACTCATTCAGCTCCTCCATTGGACACAGTTTGAGGAGTTAGAAAGGACAATGATAATAATAAGGAAAGAAAAACTATGTCATGAACGATATCTACAAAAGTCCTCGAAGGTACGGAGGCAAGAAACACAAGGCGATGTATAGTGAAAAAAGAAGGAAAGGTAAAGAAAGAGAGAGAGAGAGAGAGAGAGAGAGAGAGAGAGAGAGAGAGAGAGAGAGAGAGAGAGAGAGAGAGAGAGAGAGAGAGAGAGAGAGAGAGAGAGAGGAGAAAGAGAGAGAGAGAAAGAGAGAGAGAGAGAAGGTGATTCAGGAAAAGAACGGGAACGACGCGGGTCAGTTTGGAAAGTTTCCCAATTTATCATGAAAGGAGTGAAATTCTTCTAAAATTAGAGAAAGAGAGAGAAGAGAGAGAGAGAGAGAGAGAGAGAGAGAGAGAGAGAGAGAGAGAGAGAGAGAGAGAGAGAGAGAGAGAGAGAGAGAGAGAGAGAGAGAGAGAGAGAGAGAGAGAGAGAGAGAGAGAGAGAGAGAGAGAGAGAGAGAGAAAGATAAATAGAGAAAGATAGGAACCAAACAAACACAAGCAAAAACCAAAACAAAACAAAACGAAGAACGAAACCTAGAAAATAAATAGACAAAAAAATTAACCCCCATTCAAAAAATAATAAATAAATAAAAAATAAAAAAAGGAAGGAGGGAAAAAGGGAGAAAAGTGAAAATAAAAGACGAGACTCATCTGTAAAAGGCTCTCGATTGTGTCTCTAAGCCAATCTTTATTCAATTTTTTGTATCTCTTTCTGAAACGAATCGAACTGGCGGTACTGAGAGAGAGAGAGAGAGAGAGAGAGAGAGAGAGAGAGAGAGAGAGAGAGAGAGAGAGAGAGAGAGAGAGAGAGAGAGAGAGAGAGAGAGAGAGAGAGAGAGAGAGAGAGAGAGAGAGAGAGAGAGAGAGAGAGAGAGAGAGAGAGAGAAGAGAGTGGGCTGGAATATGAAAGGGAAGGGAGAATGGAGAAAGAGAGAGACACAAGAATTTGGGAGAGAAACAAAGCGAGAATGGAAGGGAAGAGAGAAGAGTGGATGAAAAAGGGGAGTAAGGAATATTAGAGAAGAGAAAAAATGGTTAAAAGGATGGAAGGAGGAAAGGACGGTAGAAGAATGGAAGAGAGAAAATTCTAGTAGAAGAAGAGAGAAAGAGGGGAGGTGAGATGAAAAGAAAGAGGACAAGGGCAAGGAAGAGAAGAGAAAGAAATGGAGACGGAAAAGATGAATAAAGAAGAAGTAGTACAACAAGACGAAGGAGACACAAGCATGCAAAGAAAAGAAAAAATGAAAAATGAAAAAAATATGCATACTTTTTTAAAATATTCAAAACTTTCAACTTTTTTTCCCTTCATTTTCCCTATTTTTCCCTTTTTCCTTCACCTTACCCAACACTACACACTCACATCTCATAATCAGATCCCATCACACCTTCTCTTGAAACCTAGGGCACCCCACACACCCCCCCACATACCCTGACACACCCTTACCCCTCCTCACCTATTCACCCCCACCATATCACACTCGTACCTACTTCCACTCCCTCAACTACCAACTCTCTCGCAGGTCTCGGTAATGTAGATGGCGCTGTGTCCCTCCAACAAAGACTCTCATTATCTTCCTTTTACAATTAGTGTTCGCCTCGCCTCGTCCTGAGCAGCATCGTGCGAAAAGCTCACCTTGAGGAACTCCACTGTTACTGTGATAATTCAGAGTTAGTAACATAGTGGAGGTGAGCTGAAGAGAACACTGGCGCTCTATGCTCTCTCGCCAAGCTGGTTAAATGACTGCTCGTTTAATGCCAAGGGGGAAGGGTCTTTGAAGGAGGAGCATCGGGCTTATTAACGACAAGGGGAGGAGAGAAGAAGCCCTACGGTAACATATTCTTCCATGGAGTAGGAGATTACGATGATAATTAAACTCTTATCCCACTTGTTTAAAGTTCTTTACGTCATTTTCTACGTACTTATCACTTTGAACACGACAGGGAACACTACACGGCTTTATATAAGTCTGCGAACATACACACATATATACACACACACATATATATACACACACAAAGACCAAGAGTATATACAGAAACAACAACAACAAAAAAATAGGCTGCTGTTAAAAACTTTTGCCACCCACAGCGTGTGTAATTACCGCCTGCAGACCCTCCTCATCCCCTTCACTTCTTTGTGTCCCCTTCCCTTCCCTTCCCTTCCCTTCCCCTTCCCTTCCCTTCCCTTCCCTTCTATTCCCTCTCCTTCCCTTCCCCACCCCGCCCCTCCAAGCCCAGCCCCGCCCCAGCCGCCTCCGTATTCTCGCAAATTTAATCATTGTTGTTGTTCTAACTATTCGTATTACTATTATTGTTTTCATTATTGTTATTATTATTGTCATTTTTATTATTATTATCACTATTATTATTATTATTATTATTATTATTATTATTATTATTATTATTATTATTATTATTATTATGATCATTATTATTGTTATTATTGCCATAATATTATCGCTATTTATTTTTAAACATCATATAGTGTTCTTACGCTTTTTTTAGTTCCTCTCAATAAACTCTAATACTTAAAATGAGATAAAAGAATGCAACGCTCCAGACAAATTAGATTCCAGTGGTTAAAAAGAATCAAGAGCAACCCATTATAATGAAATTAGTTTAACCTCATTCTATCTTTTATTAAACGACACGTGCCACGAATTACTTTACCCAGACATAGGTTTAAAGGCAGCCTCAGCAGCTCAGTAGTGTTATAAGGACATACAGAGGAAAGAAGAAGTACAGCATTGGAAGGAAGGAAGGAAGGAAGGAAGGAAGGAAGGAAGGAAGGAAGTACAGTACTGGAAGGAAGGAAGGAAGGAAGTACATCACTGGAAGGAAGGAAGGAAGTACAACACTGGAAGGAGGGAAGGAAATACAGCACTGGAAGGAAGTACATCGCAGGTCCATACTTCGCCACGTTAAAGGGACTGGTGGCTACGCTCCCCTAAGCCTCTGGGAGTTTGTCAAGTGTTACGCGAGCTTCCAATTCCCATCGCGCTTACTACGCAGTTTTTGAGCGGCTTTCAAGTTCATCCATCCAGTAACATAATTCCTGAGGCTTACCGGTGCATCAAAGAGAAGAACACATTAAAACCGGTTGGGTGTTATAAGCCTACAAATGTCTCTTTTTCCCTCCAGCCGCCCACCTAAAAAGAAAGGCCCGCCCACCAGCCCACCAGCTAGCCATACACGTTACATTCCACCGCAAAAACCGAAACTATTGAAGATGTTGTGACAGATGGCGGTTCAAGATGAGAATTCCAGCCCCAAGTCACTCCATCTCAGCGCTGCTGCTGCTGCTGCTGCTGCTGCTAATGATGCTTTCTTCCAGAGTCACGAAGTGGGTTTGTGCATTAAGGCATCCAAGTGTCAGGTGATTGAAGACAAGGATATGAACTGTTGCTCTCGAAGGCTGGGTCTAATGGTTGGCTCTCGGGACCACAGGAGTGTATTGCACGTCACTGAGCAACCTGTAACTCTGTGTGGAACGAGAAGCTGTAGGGGGTGGTGGTAGTGGTGATGATGGTGGTGGTGGTGATGGTGGTGGTGGTGGTGGTGGTGGTGGTGGTGGTGGTGGTGGTGGTGGTGGTGGTGGTGGTGGTGGTGGTGGTGGTGGTGATTTTGTTGTTGTTGTTATTGTTTTTATATTTGTTCTCATCGTCGTTTTCGTTGATGCTGCCTCTGTTTTCTTGTTGTTGTTGTTGTCATTGTCGTTCGTGATAGTTATGGTGGTGATGGTGGTGGTGGTGATGGTGGTAGTGAGGCAGGACCCAGGAGCCAGGAGTCATAGAGGCGTCAGGGAGCCTCGGACACCTCGGTATATTCCTGCTGTCCCTTAATGCATTACGATCGTCAGAAAAATCACCGTGGCTGCATCGAGTCCCTTTAAGAGGCCGGCCAGCCCATGATGCATAGCGTGTCGGGCAGGTGCAGCAGGTGGGGCCAAAACACGGACCCTTGCACAGACTACACCGTTTTCCAGACCCTTCTCGTCCGCACTCCGAACACTGTGTCAAGTGAGCAATATTGTTCCCTCACTGCCCCACGCTGCTGCAGGGTCGGAGCGGGGCGGGAGGCTAGGCTGGGGTGGGGATGGGCGGCCGAGGTAACGGACAAAACAAAAACAATACAAGTGAACAGAATTCTCGATCCGGAGGTGTGTGGATGGATTATGTTGTGACACTGGGTGATTCAGAGGCTGGACGGCTGGCGGGTCGGTTAGGGGACTCACACCTGGACTGTATTTAAAGCAACACTGAAGAGCGTCCAGTGCAGGACAGGCTTTTAAGATGTGGGAAATTTGTCAATACTGTCATTCCTTCGTTAACGTCAATGATTACTATCAATTATCATCATTTTCCTTACATACATCCTTTCGTATTTCATGTTTTATTGATATTTTTCGATATACACATTTGCCTGAAAAAAGGTTGCTAAAGTTGAATATGCTTTTTTTTGTCCATTCCAACAATTCCTTAATATATTTCCTTACGTGGATAGAAGAATAACAAAAAGTATTTACGAAAGTCTAAGGAACTGGTTTGTATAATTTCATTACTTCCAGTTAGTGGGGAGGGCCGCCCGTCCCCTCGCTCTTCACCGATACTGTAGTCTGCTGGAACCAACGCCTCCACAAGGCTCACTAGAAACGTTAATGATTTCATAATTTCTTTCATTCAAACATAAAAAATCGTAAGTATCGATGCAAGTTCTTTATGGTTTCAAAAAAATCATTTCAATAATGAAGTCGTTAATGCAGCCTCGCATCTTTTTCCTCGAAAATTCTTATATGCGAGCAAATTTTCTTTAATTAATGTTTCATTCAATTAATCATGAAATATGGTGGAGTTGCCAATGAAAACATTTTGTTAAAATTCTAAGAATATGTGACGTTGGCAAATAATGTTACTTTTGCCGTCTAATAAGAGGAACTCTGCTTTAATTTGGCCTAACTAGAAGAAACACACACACACACACACACACACACACACACACACACACACACACACACACACACACACACACACACACACATACACACACATACACATACACATACACACACACACACACACACACACACACACACACACACACACACACACACACACACACACACACACGCACACACACACGCACACGCACACGCACACACACAAAAAAAAAACATACCCTAATCATTAATGTATTGAATTCCCCACTTCTATATTATCAGTCCCTAACTGCTATTCTTATAAATTGTGTATTATTATCATTATTATTATTATTATCATTATTATCATCATCATTATTATTATTATTATCATTATTACGCACACACCCACATACACAGACGGACTTTGCGCCAGGAACATGAGGATTAAGAACACACGTCTTCGTATTAGCTGCGTCACAAAAAAGCGACTTAAAGGGACTAGAGTGTGAGTCTGAGAACCCTTCCCCTTGAGAATTGTATATTCCCCCTTAAGGACAAAAAACAAGAAGCACAAAGCAGCGGGACACATTCAGCTCCAGAGAACACAGACATGGATGCTTGAAAGTCTTTGGATGGATGTAATCAGCTTTAAAAAAAAACGTAAATTAGGGGAAGTGAGGTATGAAAGGTACCTGGATATGCAATGACTCTCGACAACACAAAACAAAACAAAACGAAAGAGGAAGGCAAGTGAACGAAGGGTCTGGTAAGCTTATAGGAATTACGTAAATCAGAAATCAGTGGAAATGTTTGAAATATAAAAACTGTGAAAAGACACGAAAAACGGTAGAGCTAAAGTTAATTTTTTTTCTTCCCTCTCTTTTTCTAACAAGAACAGCAGACTCGCCAAGGGCTAAAACATATCTACGTATATTCACCAATACAAAAAAAAAATCATGTACTGGAAAAGTTTAAAAAGAGAAAGTTAATCTAGTTCCAGAAATGTCTTAATTCACATCACATAAAAATATAAAAGTCATAGATAGATGAAAGAAAAAAAGGTAGATGGGTCCAATGTATGTAAGTGAATGAAGTAAAAAGCTGAAGGTACAGATTAACTCTTGCATTAGTAAATTGGACAGAGTGAGTTATTAAAGGTCTTTTAGGGGAGAGGGGGTGAGGGTACACGGGAGGGGGTGTTGGTTAGGGCAGCAGTTAGCAAATTCAGAAGTAGAGTAACCATGAAATTAAAGAAAGGAAACACAAATAGATGTAATAATGTGGCAGAATACGAGAGGTTAAGACCACTCAGTTAAATAAAGAAAGGAAGTGCATGCGAGGAATAACTTTCGACTACACTTTATTTAGACGAGCTGTGAGAGTGCTGCCCATAAACAGTGATGGATTGTAGTTAGTGAAAATATCATTATGGGAGTACATGGAGTAAAGAACCGAGAGCAAGTTCTTGGGTCTCTGTTAAGTGTTAAGTTTTAAGAATGACAGTGATTGTAATTATTATAATGGATATCTCAATACGTAAAACAGAAAATGGTGCCAGAGATACAATAACTAGTGTATATAAAGAAGTTTTGCAGTGATATATACATGATGTTTATGATAAAGTGCGTTAATAATTGGAATATACGTTTATCAATTACATAGAAAAATATACAGAACAGCATACATGGATGAAGGAAAATAATAGATATGTACATGTTAATGCAGTGACTGTCTATACACTGGTCGACTATGCAAGGGAAAGAAATAGGAAATATTTTGTTGAATATGAATGTGTCAAGAGAATAAGGAGAGGGATGAGGATTATCTCTTTCTTTTCGTTGCATTGAAGGAAATGATAAGAAGTAATGAAAAACATGAGGCATGAAGTGTGTGGGAAGGAGCAAAGTGAGGTGTTGATAAACATTTGAGAGGAAAGGAGTGAAATGAGAAAAGAAAGTGCCATCAAGGCAATGCATTTTATTAAAGGTAAAAGTTGCACAATAACAACAAAAGATGGAAGAAGAAAATCAAGTGAATGATGGAATACAAAAGGAAAACAGGTGATCAGGGAAAAAGACAACAAAAGGAAAACAAAACTACACTCTGAGAAGGAATAGTAAGCTGTTGAAGGTGGATAAGAGAGAGAGAAAAAAGAGAGACAAGTTAAGAGGAAAAAAGTAAATGACAGATGGAATGAAGAAAGGCGAATGTTTCCAGAAGACATATAATTACAAAAACAAAGAAAAGTCACAGAGCAGTATTAGGTGATTACTTAACAAGAGATGAGAAGAAAAAAAAGTGTGAAGATAAGATAATATTTAAGATTGTCATCATCGTTAAGAAAAGGAAGAGTGAAAAGTTACCTGGACTGAAAGAAATCACAGAAAAATTATATATCAAAGACAGAAAATAAACTACAGGAAGTTCATTTGTTACTTACAATGATTACTTTGTGAGTGAATATCAAAAAAACTACAGGAAACCCCTAAATAAAGTTATGAAAAATACAAGAAGCTTTACAAACTACAAAAAAGAGAGAACTAAACATACCAAAAAAACTATATAGAAGGAAAGATGACAGCAACCTAAAAATCAAGGTTTAGTAGAAAAAAGCGGCTTTTGGAGATATAGAAGTAATGTTGACTAAATGTTAAAATTTTAAGATGGAAAAAAATTGAGGAAGAGATCAATTCTTTATTTGACATTTAGAAATAGCCTAGTTATGTGAAGGAATATTTATTTACGCAAAGTTGTCAAAATCATTTATATATTAACAGAAAGAATACTGGGGTGTAGGACTATATGCCAGAAGACGAATATTGTACTTGTTACATATACAAAGGGGATGTAAGCCTTAATTAAGTCTAAGACCAAAAACAATTTCAATGTGTGCGTGAGAAGGAACTAAAAAGTGAATGAAAAAAAACATATTACTGAAATGTAGCAGATACAGACAAGTAAGAGAGAAAAAAATCAATCCCATTCTGAGCGGTGCAACGTTGGATTATACGGTAAAGTTTAGTTACTTGGCTGAAGATAATGCTGGAGGGTTTCATGAAGGCAGACGTGAACCATCGGATTAAACAAAGAGAGGGAGGCTTTAGGGCAGATTGTAGAAGACAGGCTTAGTATGTAGAGGCAATGATTGGCCTCAAACAGTTCAGGGAAGAGTTGAGTTACATGTTTTATTTATATAGCTGTGAGAAATGGTCAACAAATCAAACACTAAGAAAAACAGTAAATGCTCTAGAATCATGTGTTTACTGGCTCGCATGATGTTGGTTTATAAGAAAGAAAATATGTACATAGCACGTGTAGGAAAAAATATATATATATAGTCCTCCAAAAAAAGTTGTGTAAGAGTGTGACAGCAGCAGGAGCGTGTGTGTGGTGGTGCCGGTAAGGTCGCGGCCATCCCATTCACGGGCCTAAAGGAGGAGAAAACTCATCCCCAATGGCATCCACACCAGAACTTTTTTTCAACTCTCTCTCCCTCTTTCTCTCTTCCTTACCACAGCCTTTCCTCTCCCTCCTTCCCCCTCCTTCCCCCTCCTTCCCTCCCACCCTGCTCCTCACAAGCCGGTACATGTCTTGGGAGCTCAGTGTCGCATCCCAAGAAGCAGAGTCATTCTCATGCATTTCACACACGGAGTCAAGGCCGCCCACCCTGTGTTGTGATGTGGAGGTGGACAAGAGGTAGTACGTGCGAGGCTAAAGTGTAAGGAAAGGCAAGGACCACACGGAGTAATGGGAGTAAATTGGAAGTAAATTAAATCATACCAAAACTATAGGATACTAATCATAATTCTCTCTCTTCTCTCTTCTCTCTTCTCTCTCTCTCTCTCTATCTCTCTCTCCCTCTCTCTCTCTCTCTCGCGGTAGCCCAGTTTCTTTCAGTCAGGATAAAGACCTTAATTATCTAAGTTCCTATATAACACGGCGTCGCCTTTCCGCACCAAACATCTTTTACTAAACTTACAAAGGAGAAAAGGGAGACTCTTCTAACCTGAAATTGACTCTGACTCTTTAAAGTTGTGTTGTGTTCGAGGCCAATGTTTTGTGTGTATGTTAAAGTGTAGGTAATTATCGGTGTGTGTATGTGTGTGTGTGTGTGTGTGTGTGTGTGTGTGTGTGTGTGTGTGTGTGTGTGTGTGTGTGTGTGTGTGTGTGTGTGTGTGTGTGTGTGTGTGTGTGTGTGTGTGTGTGTGTGTGTGTGTGTGTGTGTGTGTGTGTGTGTGTGTGTGTGTGTGTGTGTGTGTGTGTATGTGTGTTTCTCCTCTTCTCTTTTGTATTTTCTTCTCTTCTCTTTTTCTTCTCTTCCCTTTCCTTTCCCTCCCTTCACTTTACCTCCCCTTAATTTCCCTCCTCATATATATATTCTCTTCTCCTCCCATCCATTCTCTTTTTCTCTTCTTCTCTTCTTCCTTCTATTGACACTACCGCGGTCCAGGGAGGCAGGTGGAGAGAAGGTGGAGGGAAGGTGGAGGGAAGGTGGAGGGAGGGGCGGGTGTCTCCTCATAAAGGTAAGTTATGACCAATGTTTTTCACACCTTGCCGAACTTTACGTGGGCATCTACCCTCTGGCTCCCCCCCCATCCCTCTTTCCCCTCTTTCCCCTCTCCTCCCCTCTTTCCTCTCCTCCTTTAAAGAGACTTGTTGAAGCTCGTCCCTGTGGTTGCGTGGCTCTCTCTCTCTCTCTCACTCTTTCTCTCTCTTTCTCTCATTTTCTTTTTTCTCACTCTTGTGGTACTGTGTCTCTTCTTTCTTCTTGTTCCTGGTTTGACTTTTGTTTCTTTTCTTTTTTTTCCTCATCTTCCTCTTCATCTTCCTCTTCCTGTTCGATTTTCTTACAGTTTCCTACGTTTTTTTTTTCTTTTTGTTCTTCGTCTGTTTCTTTCCTGTATAGTACTTGTTGTTCTTATCTTAATATTTTCTGTTCCTTTTTTTTTCATTCTTCTTCTTGTTCTTTTCATTGACCTCATTCTTCTCCTCCTCCTCCTCCTCTTCCTCCTCTTTCTTCTCCTTTTGTTTCTTTGATTACCTATCCTTGTCTTGCATAGGTATAACATAATACAATACAATAGTTCAACAGATGATATAAGACTTTCACTATTAACCCTTATCTTCCTAACTTTTCCTCCTCCTCCTCCTCCTCCTCCTCCTCTCCTCCTCCTCCTCCTCCTCCTCCTCCTCCTCCTCCTCCTCCTCCTCCTCCTCCACCTCGTCTCTCAGCTGCAACACAAGCAATAACCATTACCACCGCCGTCACCACAGTATATAGTGTTCTTGTTTTATCCACTTGGCCTTTTAATCAATGGTACGAAAGTCACGGAGACACAGCGACAAAAGGCGACAGACACACGAGGCGATCTCCATACAGACTCACTTTCGAGGGTATGAGAGAGAGAGAGAGAGAGAGAGAGAGAGAGAGAGAGAGAGAGAGAAGAGAGAGAAAGAGAGAGAGAGAGAGAGAGAGAGAGAGAGAGAGAGAGAGAGAGAGAGAGAGTGAGAGAAAGGGGGGGGCGTAGAGTCTTGAGGACAGACCTATTAAATGACGGCAAAGATCAGTATTGGTCCCGGCCATATATATTCTTCGACGTCTCTCT
>JAXIVD010010581.1:0-5000 GCA_036785275.1 Cancer borealis
CTTACCATTTCCTTCGTTTAATCCTCATCCTTACCCTTGTTAGCCTTCATGCCTACAAACATCCCTCCTTAACCCTGTGTCCTTCATTTATTTCTTCTCTCCATCTTTCACCCCAGTTTATCGCTTCCTATTATCCCTTTCTCCTCTCCACTCAACAGCCAACCTCGTCCTGGGCAGAATTGGCCTTATTATTGTAATGAGAGAGACAATTATTATATAACACACCCCATCCCAATCTTTGGTTCGCTTTTAAGGAGCTTGTGTTATAATAGTGAACGTCCTTATCTTCACGTCCTCAATCCTTCCCTTCCTTAAATGTTCTCCTCCTACACTCTTAAATGCCTCTTCCCTTCCCCCTTTTTATTCTTTTTATGCTGTTCCTGCACATCCCCTTTATGTCGTCTCTTCAGTTCATGCATTTTTCGTTATCATTCTTTTTTTACTCTGTATTCCTTCCATCTTCGCCACTTCAATCACAAAGCCTTTTTCCGAGACATTTTGCTCCACTATATTTCTTTCATCTCTCTTCTCCCCCTTGTTTTCTTCATTACCGTCATTCATCCTTGATTATTTTGATCTCTCAGTTTATTTTCTTCACTTCTTCCGATTTCCTTTTATTTTGATTCCTTCTTCTCTATTCCTCTTTCCGCCTCTTTCTTCCCTACCTTCCATCTGCATCCATTTCTCAAGGTTGTATCTATTTCTAGGTAAAATCCTCGACTGAGAAAAGAAAGTACTTATGGTAGATATGTAAAGCGAAAGAGAACGATAGAGAGAGAGAGAAAGATATATAACCGTAGAGAGGGAGAGAGAGAGAGAGAGAGAGAGAGAGAGAGAGAGAGAGAGAGAGAGAGAGAGAGAGAGAGAGAGAGAGAGAGAGAGAGAGAGAGAGAGAGAGAGAGAGAGAGAGAGAGAGAGAGAGAGAGAGAGAGAGAGAGAGAGAGAGAGAGATAACGATACAGAAAGATAGAGAGTGAGAGAACAAAAATGACAATGAAGACGACGGTGAAAGTATTAAGATAGGGCAAATCTTCCCATAGTTCGTGGCCGATGATCAAGTCGAAGAAAAGTCACCAGCGTGATGACGACTCAGGCGGCAATCTTACGACCATCACCCCACCGGCAACGATAGGAGGCGAGCGGTGCCGTGGTCAATGAAGGTGATTGGGTAGTTAAGAATAAACTACACCCGCGACTCTCTTCTTTTTTTTTCTCACAATCTCTCTGAACGTTATTTCTATTTCATGAGCAGGAAACGCAATTTAGAATGTGTACCTCAACCATCTAGTCTTAACCGTTTGTTTGCAATAGCCGTAGATTACTCCTGTTTTCTCACTTTCCTATACAAATTTCATGATAGCTTGTCTATACTACATGTTGTCGCTTCCTCCTCCGGCCAGCTTCGGTTGGAGGGATGGGAGGGTGGGGAGGAGTCTTCTAGTTTGCTGTCTTTTTGTCTATCAAGTAGATATTACAGTAGTAGAGTGTAGCCACACGGACAGCCTCGTTAGATCCAATAGGACTGTTGCTGTCTGTTCTTACTTTGTTTTCCTATCTACTTCTCCTTTTCATCTTCACTTTTACTTTTTCTTCTTTTTTGTTCTTCTTCTTCTTCTTCTTCTTCTCTTTCTCCTTCTTCTCCTTCTACTTCTTCTTCTTCTTCTTCTTCTTCTTCTTCTTCTTCTTCTTCTTCTTCTTCTTCTTCTTCTTCTTCTTCTTTTTCTGCTTCTTGTTTTTCATCTTCAGCTTTATCTTCCTCGTTCTTCTTTATCACATTTTTTTTTCTGGTTCTCTTTCTCTTCATTGTCACCGTGGTTCTGGAACGTATACATCTTCACGCCCAGAATAGGAAGAAGTAGATAAGTGCAAGAAGTGATGATTGAGTGAGAGAACCCATAGATAATAGAGATGATTACTCGTTCTAGTGATTGTGGTAGCAGTGACAGTGACAGTGGTAGTAGAAGCAGTAGAAGTAATTGTAGTAGTAGTAGTAGTAGTAGTGTAGTAGAAGTAGTAAAAATAGTAATAGTAGTATTAGTAATAGTAGTAGTAGTAGTAGTAGTAGTAGTAGTAGTAGTAGTGGTAGTAGCAGTAGTAGTAGTAGTAGTAGTAGTAGTAGTAGTAGCAGTAGTAGTAGTAGTAGTAGTAGTAGTAGTAGTAGTAGTGATAGTGGTGAGGGTTGTTTTTATTGTTCCCACTGTATAAACAGGAAGAGGAGGAGGAGGAGGAGGATAGGTTAGCTGCATAAGTAGCTTATTTCAATGTAAAGTTCTTTGCTGTTAGTGTGAAAGTGTGGCAGAAAATTAAATGAGCTCGTCTCACCCATCTCTCTTTCCAGAACACTGCTGGAAGGAAAAAAGTAAAACCATGGCTATGTTTTTTTCGAGAGAGAGTGCAGGCATGAAAATGTTCAAACCAAAGACAGAAGCTCTAGTTTTTTCTTAGTTCATTTGCCAAGTGCTCTTACATATATCACTTGCTTATTAGACGAGATGAAACACCATGTATTAAGGAATGGTGTAAAACTATGAATATGACCTGACAAGACTTGTATATTACAGTTGTGAAGTCATAAGGAAGTTGTTGGTATGACGGGGAATAGTTATGTGAATGTATATCTGTCTTGAAATGAGTTACAGGGATGCTGACTTTTATCACGTCTCATATTTGGAAATGTTTGTTGAAATAATATATTTCCATGAATTTACCATTTTCTGCGTACTATATATGCTGGCGTTTGTTGCAGTGAGTGTTTCATTACTATGAGAATAATGACAAAAATTTATGTTGTAATAATTTGTGGCAAACTTTTTTATATTTTTTTTACTTATTAGTAGTGTTGATTTTAAACTAGAAGACATTCGAGAATTCAGGTGAAACAATAGAGAACAAGAAGTCTCATTCACTTTTTATTATGCTTTATCCTCATAGGAATTAGTTGTGTGGCATATTTCAAATCAGTGAGCTAGGAGTGCAATGCGTGTATGAAGAATACTCTCATTAATGCAGTGTCTTTTCATTCAAATTTAATTACTAAGAATTCATATATTATTTTACTTTGTTTTGTTCATAGATGTGCGCCATTTAGAGAGTTTCACATCCTGGACAGAAATGACACATAACGCTTATCATATCTCTCTACATTGCATGGCTCACTGAGCATGATAACATTTACTTTCCTAGTTTTAGATAGCAGACTTTTACACTATTCGAGTTTAAATACAATTCACCACTTGTCGTACATCTCCTAACGTAGTATAAAACTTTTTTACGATACTCTCATTCTTTCGTAAGAAGTGTTTTTCTTCCCATTCTGTCGACAGCAATTTTTGTAGTAATGCATCGGAACCATTTGTGAATGATAATTGTTGTAAAGTTAACGGGATCCAGTACCAAGCTTTTGATATTCCACTTGAAAATAATGGCCTCCTCCAGATCTGATCAAAAAGTCTTTTATGAATAAGCCAGTCTCTGAATCAAGTACATTAACTATCTTCGGACTCATTAGGCTGTAGTTTGTATGAGTCTTTTGTAAAGGAACTTAACAGTTTCTTTCTTAAAAACTATATACATTTTCAGAAGTTCATATTAATGTACCCAAGTATATATATATTTTTTGTATTTGGAGTGAAAAAAAAATACACGTCACTCAAGCACAAGCGATTCTTTAGTTTTAATTGGTGCTGATTATTTCAAACTATGCTGTTGTGTACATGACTCTAGCCAGCCTGCCTCTCTGTCTTCCACTAACTTACAAGACTCATATATTGACTTACTTATATGACGGGTAATTCAGTGCAACTTTCATATCGTTGTGTTTGAAAATCCAAGATATGTATGAAAAGATGTTGTTTTAGGAGTAGAAAGAGATGAAAAAGTGAAAAGAAGAGGTGCAGGAAGAGACAGTGGCTGAGAAACAGTTGTAGGTAGAGGTGACGAAGAGTAAGAGCCGGGTAAGGAGGTCTCAGAAGAGGAAGACGAGGATTGAATGAAGGAGTCTGAAGAGAAAGAGGTGAAGTAGGAGGAGGTACAGGAGGAGAAATGCGAGAAGGAAGAATAGGCGGTAGAGAAGATGGAGCCGTAGGTGGAAAAAGAGGTGAAGAGAGAAGAGGAGGAAGAGTAAGCGCAGTGGAAAAAGAGAAAAAAAGACGAAGCTGTAGCGTCTGCGAGTCTTTTCTTTCATTGCTAATTGAAAGCTGACTAGGCAGAGCAAAGGTGTGAGGAAGGGAATGAGTCCCGCCGTGAGCAAACAGTAGTAGTAGTAGTAGTAGTAGTAGTAGTAGTAGTAGTAGTAGTAGGAGTAGGAGTAGTAGTAGTAATAGTAGTAGTAGTAGTAGTAGTAAGAGTAGTAGTAGTAGTAATAGTAGTAGTAGTAATAGTAGTAGTAGTAGTAGTAATAGTAATAGTAATTGTAGTAGTACTTGTAGTAATATTAATAATGATATCAGAAAAATCAGTAATAGTAGTAGTGGTACTAAAAATAGTGATAGTCATAATAGTAGTAGAAGTTATGGTTGTATTATTTTTCTTATGCCTCCCGCCTGTTTATCCTGCAAGGTGTAGGCTATGTATGGTCTCTTGGAGGAAGGAAGTCGATTACCCCTCTCACTTTTTATTTTACTTATGTATATTTTTTTCATTGTTGGTGTAGTTAACTTCATAAACAAATATAACAGTTACCTCATGCTACCTTACTATCTGAAAAACTTTATGATGATGATAATCATTGAAGTATATTTGGAAATTAGAAATAAACATTAGACATTGTGTTATTAATTGTTATGAGTATCTGATTTAAACTTTACTATCAATCATTTAGCAACGACAATATGGATTATATCACTATATAACAAAGATAATACCACGTGTACATCAATTAAATTACTGACTTGCAGGAAGGCATCATACATATTTTGATCTTAGTCGGGATGGCTTATCAGCCATTATTGTATATCACCTATCTATATCCTTGGAAAAAGGAATACACGGACTTGGACAAT
>JAXIVD010010581.1:10000-13052 GCA_036785275.1 Cancer borealis
TTTTAAAATGTGATGCATGTATATATTTTTTTTATTCTGAATATCTTCAGTTTTGTTTTAGATTGCTGCACATCATCATTTATAGACGAGGAAAACAACAACATTCACTTTTTATTGTTATTTCTACAATTTTTTTCTTCCATTTATCAAAAGGATTAGACACATTCATGAAGAATTATTTAGTCACCATTTATTATATCTTAACTTTATTTGAAATACTATGTTTGAATTCTGAGATTCAATTGATTTTGTATGTACATACGAGAACAAGGTATAACGTATGCACAACCAGAAGGAATGTAAGACGAAAAGGATGGCTCGTTGTCAAGTTCATTAATAGTTTTGAAAGTTGATTGATGTCAGTTGTGACACATAATAGCGTCGGTTAAGATAAAGGTTGATGACCACCCAGGAAGGTACCGAACTATTATTGAAGTAAAATCCGCCAGTGTCTGTAGCAAATTACTTATTATTTAGTCTAGCATTTTTTAGGACGAGAACATAAAACATGCTAAGAGATACGAATACAAAGAACATGATGATGATGCAAGAAAACTGAACACCATCCAACCAAAAAAGATATAGAAAAGCAGCAAATAATGAAGTCAGCCGAGGTGTGCTAATTATCTCGTCGAAAAACTGTAATTTGTAGCAAGGAGTGAAAAGAGAGGCAGATAAGCTGTACCAGAGCTTACCAGGAAAGGGGATGAAATAAAGCGCAGACCTGCTTCCAAGGGTCTACTCATATCTTAATTAATTTCAAACTACAGAGTAGCTTCTAACGGGATTTAATTTGTCTTACTTTCAGCGTCGCCTTTGTCACCCACTACCAAAGGAAACACTCCCGCCGTGCTCCCACCAGGTCAGTAATTCCTTGGTTTGTATTTTTTATGAACTGATGTAACTTTTCCTGACCATCACAAAGGTTTGCGAGGCACTGCAGTCGCGGAGGTTAGACCAAGGTTGAGATCATAGCCTTTCCCTTTGATCTGACCGCTTTTCAGTAAGGAGGCGCCTTGAGTTACCCGGTTGTCGGTGGATGATATAAAGGGCTAAAGCTACGATGATCAGGTTAAGTAATCAAATATGTGTTGGTTATTTTTTCAGTTTTACTTAAGTCTTTAGGTCACAACTATGTGTTAAAGTAGTCATGGTTAAGGTAAGGTAACTAGTTACCTGGTGGTGGTGGTGAAAGACTCTTCTGAACAGCAGTGAGCAAGGACCACCACCACTACCATCCGTGAAGTAGAAAGACATAAGACTGCTTTCTTAGGGCGGGACTTAATATCGTGTTGGATTGCTGCTGTAAATTACTTTTCCTCTCACGTCATGTTTACGTAATTCATTGCACCGGTGATATGCCTTTTACTTCAAGTATCTGCTTCCTGAAATTTTATTTTTGACATTTTTTTATGCATTTCTTACGCCCATTGATATGAAAATTGTGTAAGAAGTATTTTGCAGAATTCTTCGCCGCCACAAAACTTTGTGATTCCGCCTCTTTCTTGGACATTTGCTATAAACACGTGTATACATATAAATAAATAAATATATATATATATATATATATATATATATATATATATATATATATATATATATATATGTATATATATATATATATATATATATATATATATATATATATATATATATATATACATATATATATATATATATATATATATATATATATATATATATATATATATATATATATATATACATATATATATATATATATATATATAATATATATATATATATATATATATATATATATATATATACATATATATATATATAAATATATATATATATATATATATATATATATATATATATATATATACATATATATATATATATATATATATATATATATATATATATATATATATATATACATATATATATATATATATATATATATATATATATATATATATATATATATATATATATATATATATATACACACATATATATATATATATATATATATATATATATATATATATATATATATATATATATATATATATATGTATATATATAGTGTGTATGTATATATATATATATATATATATATATATATATATATATAATATATATATATATATATATATATATATATATATGTATATATACACACACACACACACACACACACACACACACACACACACACACACACACACACACACAAACACACACACACACACACACACACACACACACACACACATATATTTCTCCTAAACTGATCACAGAGGTTTTAGAGGAAGTTGTTAAGAATATGGAATGGGAAGAGTCAAGAATTCAGATAAATGGAGAATATTAAAATAGCCTTAGACTTGCTGATGATATTGTTCAAATAAGCAAATCAACAGATGAGCAAATGATTTTTCAGTTATATGAAAAAAGCCAGGCAGTAGGCTTAATTAAAGATGGATATGAAGAAAACTAAGGCGATGTTCTACATTTGAATACTAAACCATGAATTAAAATAGATAATGAAGTAATATAATGTGTCAAGGAATTAATTTATCTTAAAGAGAAAAGTAGTACAAAGGAGTACAAAGGAAGAACAGACAGCAACAGTCCTACTGGACCTAACGAGGCTGTCTGTTTACCTAACGAGGCTGTCTGTTTAAAACGAGGCTGTCATGAAAAATAAGTCAAAAAAAGAATAGGAATGGGCTGGAGTGCATTTGGTAGGCAACACTATGTTATTAAATGTAATCTCCCATTATCACTGAAGAGAATAATATATAATCAACTCGTGTTACCAATTCTAACATATGGATCAGAACCCTAGAGTCTTACGAAAACCCTGGAGCAAATGTTTCAAAATATCCAAAGAGGAATGGAGAGAATAATGTTTGGCATAACATGGAGAGATGGGAAGAGAGCATCATGGATTAGGGAATAGATTAATGTTGACGATATCTTGACCACAACTAAAAGAAAAAAAAGTGGACATGGATAGGACAACATCATGAGACGAAGAGATAATAGATTGACTTATAGTAATAAAATAGCAACTCAG
>JAXIVD010010582.1:0-5000 GCA_036785275.1 Cancer borealis
GTGGTGGCTTTAATTGCCAAGCGAGAAATTCATTAATATTTTTCTCTTTATTTATCTACCTCTCTCATACTACTACTGATAATAATAATAATAATAATAATAATAATAATAATAATAATGTTTTTTATCTCCATTGTTTACTTGTTTACGTTATGATTGAGTTGTTTATATATTTTTTATTTTTATTTTTTTATCCTTTGACTTGATTTAAAACGGATTTGCTGTTTTTATTAATTATTTTTTTTACTTGTTTACTTGTCTGTGTTTGCATCTGTTTGTTTTTTGTTTGCTTACCATGAGGATGTTGAAGGGTAGCCAGCAGAGGGAGTAGACAAGGACCACGGCAAGGGTCATGCGAATCATCTGTGAGAGAGAGAGAGAGAGAGAGAGAGAGAGAGAGAGAGAGAGAGAGAGAGAGAGAGAGAGAGAGAGAGAGAGAGAGAGAGAGTTATATTAGTCTTTCATTTATTCAGATGGTATAATTTGCTTAGTCAACTTTAATATTGACATGTGTTTTAGTTTGGGTTAAAAAAAAAATGTGTTCATGTGTGTGTGTGGTGTGTGTGTGTGTGTGTGTGTGTGTGGGGTGATGAAAAAAGTATAGTTATCACACACACACACACACACACACACACACACACACACACACACACACACACACACACACAAAGAAAAAAAAAATGTAGTTTATTTTACAGATATTTATTCTCTTTTTTCTCTATCTCTGTCTCTCCTTTTTTTTTCTCTCCTTCCGTTTCCTCATCTCTCCTTTTCTCCTTTCTTCACCTTTCCTCTCTTTTCTCTCCTTTCTCTCCCTTTCCCTTTGCATTTCCCTCTCCTTGCAATCATCTTTCCTCCTTCCTTCTTTCTTCCTCATTTCCTCTTCCTTTTCCCTCCTCGATCCTCCCCCTCTCATCTTTAAAGTAAACAGTTGACTCCTCGTTCTCTCTCTCTCTCTCTCTCTCTCTCTCTCTCTCTCTCTCTCTCTCTCTCTCTCTCTCTCTCTCTCTCTCTCTCTCCTCTCTCTCTCTCTCTCTCTCTCTCTCTCTCATCTAATAGTTGTAGTTGTTAAAATTATGCTCATTCCTTCTTTCCCTGATTAGGTTGAAAATGTTCTGTTTCCACCTTAAATTCCAGGCCACAGAGGGGATCCAATATCTCTTAAAGGGGGATTAGAGAGGCAATCCCATCCCCTATACTTCCCTCCCCACCTCCCTCCCTCCTCTTACTTCCCTCCCTCCCTCCCCTGCCTCCCTCCCTTCCTCTCTCTACCACGAAAATAAAGTAAAGTAAAAAAAATGTACCACACTTGTTGCTTTCCATTAATATTTGTGTTGTGATGTAGATTATGAGAGAGAGAGAGAGAGAGAGAGAGAGAGAGAGAGAGAGAGAGAGAGAGAGAGAGAGAGAGAGAGAGAGAGAGAGAGAGAGAGAGAACATCCGGTACAGCCTTTAATAATTGTGCGCTTGTTAGTGGCCATAATGAGACCAGCTTCCCGTCCTTGCCTTGCCTTGCCTTGCCTTTCCTTTCCTTTCCTTCACAATACAACGAGGAACACAACAGCAGATTACATGAAGTTATTAGAAGGATAACAAATACAAGAGTTATGTTCCCTTATCAACTAACATAATATAGATAATTGATACATGAAATTAACCTACATAAGTAACCAGCATAATATAGGTAACTGATACAAAATAACTTAGATAATATAGATAATTGATACGTATAGAAAAGATAAATGATACCGTATTATATTAAATTTGAAAAGTATTTGATTCAGTATCTTTGAATTTAAATACATAAATACACACAAATTTTATTATTCTTATAGTATAGCAATTTCCGGTGTGTGTATATTTATCTGCTTTTGAAAGATAATGATAATAAGATTTTGTTATCAAGTAAAGAATAGTCACTCTTAATAATTCCATCAGAAAACGGGATACAACGTCAAACAAAAACCGAAATACATTATAAACTCTTTACTCTGAGAAATTATCAAAGCAAAGCTGAATTTTACCATTTATACTAATTTATATTCATGCATTAAGCTTAGACATCATTACCTATAAGCAGCAATTATCTATACAACATTAGTTAATAGGAGTGAATCTCGTCACACACTGGTGGCAGCAGTGGGATAAGCCTTCCTTCCCCCTTTAGCTGGTGGGCGTGATGGTGGTGGTGGTGGTGGTGAGGCTTTGTCTGTTGCCTCTCACGTCACCTAGATGGCGCCCACACACTACCTGCCTTTGTCTTCTACATCCTCCTCTTAGTGACTGCTAGTGGTGTGGGTTCAGGTTTCATGCACTTTCCCCTTTCCCCCATCCCCCTTTCCCCTCTGGCTCTTGCTTCTACATGTACAGTAATTTCCCCTCTATCTCTTACTGTTCTCCTGTTCATCTGTTCTCTTGTTCTCCTGTTCATCTGTTCTCTTTTACTGCTTCGTTACATATTTTATTGCCTTGTGTTCCGTTGACTTTTTATTACATTGCAAGTTTATTTGTTTTATTATTATATTCTCAGTATTTTTCTTAGTCTCTGTTTTGCATCTTTGATTTAGTGTCTCTGCTAACTGCCCTGGCCTTCTGCTTTTATATTCTCCTGCTGACTGCTTCCGGGCTCTGTTTTATACTTCAATAACCTTCTTTTTTGTCCTCCTCCTCCTCCTCCTCCTCCTCCTCCTCCTCCTCCTCCTGCTGCTGCTTCACTGGCTATTATTTCAAGAGCGCTTTGCAGTTTGTCGTCAGCATTTGATAGTTTTCCCGCGCTTTCCCTGACGTTTTCTCTGCCTTTCTGTGCCCCGATTTGCAGTAATGTGTGTGTGTGTGTGTGTGTGTGTGTGTGTGTGTGTGTGTGTGTGTGTGTGTGTGTGTGTGTGTGCGTGTGCAGTGATCGTTAGTGCACTCAGCCTTATATTGGCAATGTTTCTATCGTGCTCGGCGTTATTCCGTGTTATGTGCGTTTGAAAAGTGTGTGTGGGGTGGGGGGGGGGATCTCACCTGATATCACCACACATGGTTCCTTCCGCCTCTCTCCTCATCACCCATTCATCACACATTCATCACACAGTCATCACCCAACTGTCCTCCTTAACTTATAAATACTTAATACACTTACAGTTATATAAAAAGAAACCGTATGACACTTATTAGGCATTATAGGTTTTTATATTATAATCATTAGTAAACAAAACTCGAAAGTCGTGTTCACCTTCCGCGAGAAACCCTCATAAAAAAAACCTTCGTACTAATTTTCATGATATTCACTTGAAAGAAAACGGGATGTAGAAAACGGGGATAGAAGTTATAGAAAACGAGATAAGCGTTCTGTATTTACCTTGGCTGGAGAATGATCACTTGCATTTGTTCTGAGTAGACCACGAGCCGTCTCAGGGGAGGCCACGAGGGTCATCTAGAGGAGAGAGAGAGAGAGAGAGAGAGAGAGAGAGAGAGAGAGAGAGAGAGAGAGAGAGAGAGAGAGAGAGAGAGAGAGAGAGAGAGAGAGAGAGATTAAAGTTCACATGAAAAATAATGGTGAGCTGCAGATCAGCATTTTTCTAGCTGCCAGAAGAGTCATTGTGTTTTATTTATTTTTTATTTTTATTTTTGCAGCTCGTTTTCTTTTCGTCTCACAATGAAACAATGTAATCACTTGACTTACGTAAAACATGATTTACAAAAATACAAGTGCTCAGATTTCTAGTGTTTTGCCTCAATACTGAATAAATAACGACAAAAAAATGCATAGAAAATGAAGGTGAGAAAGAATGGAAGGGGAAGCAATTAAAATTCGACAAAAGACAAGAAGAAAAACAACAGCAAGAGGAAGTAACTGAGTTGGTTGTGAATACGGAAGTAAAAGATCAACACGTGACATTTGAGTTATTGTGACGAATAGCTTCATAAAGAAGATTTTTACAGACAATGTTTTGACTTCCTGAAGCAAGTTTTAATGTTTAACAAACACGGAAATACACATACGACATTATTATCCTATCTAATATTTTTCATAGATTCTTATTTTTCTTTGTTTATTGTTACCAATATGTTTTTTGTATTTATTCAAATTATTTTGAAGATAATAAATGCATTATCTTCCTTTTATTCTACATAATCTTAATGCAAAATGAAAATGTTAGGTCAAAATATTTCTCACTTTTTATTTTCTTTTCTTTAATAAGAAATTAAATATTATAAAAACATTTAAAAAAAAACATAAAACAATTATGATAATCTTAGAAACCATAAGAAGCATTAATAAACAAAGAAATCAAGAACAAATATTATGAGCTTTTCGTATTTTCATGTTTGTTAAACATTAAAACTTGTTTAAAATGTCTTATTGTGCATTGAAACATTAACAACGTTAATAACATAAAGTTTCTTGCATTTGTCATTAATACAATTTTTTCAATTTTTGGAGGCCTAAAAAGGGATCAGCACTGGGGTGGAAGTGAGTTTTTGTCATTTTACTGCTTAACTATCAGTCCCAAGGGAAACTTTATTGAAACAAAATTGTTAAGCTTAAAAAGTTCTATAATTATCATTAATAATTGTCTTAATTACTCCCACAGTTTTGGAAAAATAAAGTGTGATAAAAAGTTTTTGTGATCAATACAAATGTATACTTTTTTCAGTTGTTAAGAGTCTAAATACATTGTGTAATGACTCAAAGGAAAGGAAATTTTATGCTCTATATTTTATGTTCTAAACATTATTTACGTAAACCTCATAGTTTTTGAGTAATATCAAAATACAATATTTGTCAACAAAAGTCTAAGGGTGTACCCTAGCAATTTTGGTGAAAAATATTAATATTTTTGAATGTGATGAAAATTGTTATATAAAGATTCTTTGGCACCAAGAACACGATGGTGGACTCAGTTTTGTGATTACTCATATATTAAACACTGTTTCATCCTAAAATAGATGTACACTGAGTTAGTTGTACTCAGTAAGTCAGGGTGAAACAGTGTTTAATATATGAGTAATCA